>AWUE01017244.1:0-28963 GCA_001974825.2 Corchorus olitorius
TTTTTTTGGTATAAAAAAAATTTACTAGGTTTTTTTGTATTTTTTTCTGTTTAACAAAGGTATCGACATGTGTCTTTTATGTGATGCTAATCTCTTTCACGTCAAAAACGTGAAAGGTTAAAGTCATTCTAACAAATGCACTTTTAAAGGATTGAAGTTATGATGTTCTCATCTTTACTGGGATAGTAATTAATAAATACTAGCTACTTACCATCCCAAACACTTGTGAGTAACTTAATTAGTGTACTAGGTTTTTTCGACTCAACGTTTGTATAAAAGAGAGAGAGAGGGCTTTGAAAGCCATTCAATTTTTTGAATTATCATGGCTTGAAATCCATGCGTAATAAACGTAAAAACTGTGAAAGTAGATCAAATTTTAACCCCAAAAGAAAAATACTGTGAAAGTAGGGCCGTAGAATAAGGCAAAATCCCGTGGTTGGCCTCAATAATTGAGGAGTGTCCTATATATATGAGAATGCATAAGTGGTGCTCAGATCTGAAACTTGGCATTGCCTCAGGGACCAGGGTGCTTTCGCCAGGCCCATGGAGCAAAACTGGTTGTCATCATGAAAACTACTTGTCGAAAATTCGTACAATCCGTTATTAATCCAATGGAATTGGACATGAAAAAAAAATAAAGAAAACCGATTGATGCGCCAAAAATCTCTTGTTAGAATTTTCGTGGAAAATTCTTTATGACAGCGTAAGGGCGTGCCAGTCAATTTGCTGAAATTGACAAAGAGGTTGTAAAAACTAGATCTGGTGCGCGGAGCAACAGATTAAAAGATCAGAACGATTGTGGGGATTGGATCAAAGTCACACCGGAGCATCTAAATCATTGGATCCACACGAACTGCTTCTCATAACTGGGTCTTCCTCTAACTGGATCAGATCTGAGAGATCTGCTTTGATTGTAATTGAAATTGAAAAGAAAATAACAAACTGATCTGTTAATTCTGAATGAAGAACATGTGTACAATGTTTGTATGTCCGGAGACAAGATTGAAACAAGAGAAAAACACTAAAAAAGTGTTTGTTTGTCCTGAGACAAGATTTAAATAAGGAAAATTTGATGAACGAGTGAAGAACTCGTGATGAACAAGAGTGAAAATGGCGCAGAGCCAGAGAGAAAATAAGCACGGAGCAAGTTTGTAGCTGCAGGAGCTGGTTTTTTATTTCTCGGGAGAAATGTCTGAGATGCGGAATCTGCCTGAAACCTGAGAATGACCTCCCTTTATATAGGGGATGGTATGAGCTTGAGCATTTAATGGGCTTGCCTTGCTGAGAAAGGCAAAATCCTCCTCCTATGTAGATGACAGCTTCCAGGAAGGTGCAGTGAAGCTTCTTTCTTCTTCTGATTGCATCCAACTGCTGGGGAGAGGACAAGATATGTATAAGGGCGCCATTCTACTGGGATAGGAGACGAAAATCTACCTCCTGGGTGGTTGATGACAATTCTTCCTTCTGCCTATCACAGTGCAGCGAGCCTTCGTTGCTTCTTTTGTGCTGAATTTAGCTAATTTGACTAAGTAGTGGCCAATTGACATCACGATTTGAACTTTGATCATCAAAGCCACGAAATTACTCATACTTAGCCATATTTAGCTCTTTAAATCATGAAAATAATAATTAATTAAGAAAATGACTCAAACCGGGGTGAGAAAGCCATATGTCCTTAATTGAAAAGAATGCAAAAGTCACAAACAATCTCAGATTAACCAAAATTTCACCAGTAGGCTTAGAATATTTCTATAAGATCATGGAAAAAATCCCAAGTTAATTCGAGCTCTCTATCATGGTGAATTTGGTTTCACTCCCGAAAATGTCCTTAACTGAAAACCGGGCATAAGTTTTTACTCCGATGTCAGAATGAGGTGAAATTTTACCAAGATGATTTACATAGCTCAAGGATCATCATGGTATGCTCCTTGGAAGAAATCGCAGCTTCTAGCCTCTTCAATTGATCAATTTTACTATTTTGTCCTTAATTGAACAAAATACAAGTTGCAATTTCGTCTCCCGGGGAGGGGAACAAGGCTAGGCGATTTCTCCACTATGGTTGGTCGACTATATGGAGGAGGTGTGAGGTTGAAAATCTCATGCCTCTCTCACGTACACATATGTTTCTCTTGCTGACAAACTTTAGCTCTCTGCCTCCTTCCTGTAAGAAGAGAAAAATATTTCTCTACAGGGCAGAGGGCGGCCTCTCCTCTGTATGGGAGACGACTTGGGCCTTTCTATGTATGCCCATGAGGTATTTTTCATCTCATGGGCAGATGACAAGCAATTTTCCTTTTTATCTGTTTGCCTCCCTAGCAGGCAGCAATATCAAAGGAAACTGCTTCCGATTTGATTCTCTCTGCCACTCACCTGGGTAGGGGCGATACACATAAGATTTTTAATAATAATTATTCAATAAAAATAATTATTATTTAATTAGTAATTTATTAATTTCATCCCTTGCAATTAATTTACAAGACTTTCCTAATTCAGTTTGAACTAGGGTGGTGCAGAAACCTAGTTTCTTTAGGAATTTTGATTAAATCCTAACCACACATCTTGATTATGATTATGATAAGACCAATTTACCCTCAATTTTAAATTGAGGTATAAACACCAACAAATTAAAACCTCATTTATTGATGGCTCTAAAGAAAAAATATGAAGGCACAAGGTGTTCGAGTTCACTCAATCGTACATAATACCAAATTCAGCTATTGACATTATTGTATTGTATATAGTACTATATCGTATTGGTACTACATTTATGAACAAGAAAATTTGCATTTTTGTTTTCAACGGAAGATTCAAACTCAATTTTGTAATATCATCAATCAAAATCTCGAGCGGTAAACTTGTGCCTTAACCAAATGCCTGTATACATATATCCAATAATTTTTTTCCTATATACTATATTGTTTCATAATGAATCTTGTTTATTAAGAGGGTAAATATTCAAATCAAGACTAAAAGTTTGGGGAAGTGCTCAATTAGGCATAATTCTTTAGATTGAATCCAATTAAACTTAAAAATTGGGTCAACAATCAAATTAGTCTTTTTTTTTTCCTGACACGACCCGCACATATAGTGTATTTACCGTTAAGTAGTACGTGGTTTTCTTTATATGGTAATGGCACGTTTTTGACTTAATGGTACGTGCATGACACGCAATGAGTTTCGTTAAAAATATGTCTAATATGGTTGACGACTCAAACTTTTAGATCTAACTAAATTCTAAAGAATTAGGTCCAAATTTAGCACTTACAAAATTACATGTTTGATCTAAGGAAGGGTTGAAATATTAAGGATGGAATTGTTTTAAATATAGGTTGGAGGGCTACGGTTACCACATCTTGAATATATAATAACTAGCTAGAGGGTCAAAATATAGTAGGTATTATAAGGCATACACTATATATGTCATGTTTTGAACTCGGAACTTTATGTAATTAATTCGAAAGAAAAAAGAAATTAATGGAACTTCAAATTGTTCAAATTATGGCCAGAAGGCAGTATGTAAATTTAACTTATTAATTTATTTAATTTAATGATTTCTTTCATAAATGTATACAAAAATTGATTTTCATGGTGACCAAACAAATTAATCAAAATAAACCAGGACAATTAGAAGAGAATTCTACTTAAAACTCTGCTTTTTTTGGTTAAAAGAACTCTGCTATGTGTTATATAATTATTAACGTTTTTTTATTAAATAAACAAAAAAATGTGTGGACGTACTGTATTTTTTTTAATACCAGTGGACGTACTATATTATCGTTTCTACTGGTTGGTAAGTTGAAAATCTTGAACGTTTTTTTGACCTGTTGACACTGACGGAACTAAAGAGGGGCAGGGGCCATGGCCGCTAATGAATTTTTTAACCTGTTGACACTGACGGAATTAAAGGGGACAGGGGCCATGGCCCCCGTCGGCTAATGAATTTTTTAACCTGTTGACACTAACGGAATTAAAGGGGGCAGGGGTCATGGCTCCCGTCGGCTAATGAAAACTTGGTGTAGTAACATTTTTTCCAACTGAATAAAGTGGAAAAATTTTGTTTTGGCCCCTCCGTATTTTTTGTTTTCTAATTTGGTTCTTTTCTTTTTTAATTTACCTAAATTTTTTGAATTTGGCCTCTTGATTCAAGTTTTCTTTAATTTATTTCAACCTATTCAAGAATTATTTTTTTATTTATTGTATTTCTTCTTATATTACTTCATTTATTATACTATTATTACTTATTAAGTTGGTGACGATTCAATTTATGACTGATTGAAATATGATGTATATAAATACACTGATCGGCCTCCCAAAATAAATTTACTGGTTCCACCCCTGGCTGTTGATCAGAATTGTGAAAGATTTTTTTTGCGAAGCTTGATTGCTTTAAAACGTTGGGACTTGAATGATGCTCATGATGTGAGTATGATTGATGCATCTGGGCCTTGAATTTGGTCATGATACTCATGTTATGTATGAATTTCATCTTTTGTTTTAGTTTGCATGCCAATGAGGTGGTGGCCGTAATTGCTTGTTAACGTGGCTGAATTGATAAGGAGGACGTACGTGAAGGCTGGAAGTATATACTCTCTCTGTCCCTTTTTTATAAGTCCCTTTCAACTGTATTGCAAATTGTAAATATTAAGAAATATAGTTAAAGCTCTAAATTCTGTAATTTTTTTATCTTTTTCTTTCAAGTTTGCCCTTTCTCTCTCTCCCCCCACTTAATCTCTCACCTCCTCCCACTCACTATCTCTCTTCATAAATTTTTTCCACTAACAAGGGTAACTTGGGTAATTTAAGTAAAATATGCATTAGGTTTAGAAAGGGGACTTATATTTTGGGACAAAAAAAGGTTCTAGAAGGGGACTTATAAAAGGGACTTATAAAAAGGGACATAGGGAGTAGTATTAGTTACAAGTACTTTTAGCAATATATATCTATCAAATGATGAGTGATGATCCTCGATTGCTAAAATTCATTTGAATAGGTTGATCGGCTCGTGCTGATGCTACGGGTATTCTTTGTTTAGAGTTATGATTGATTAACTGATTGAATAAGAATATTATAATCAATTATATAAGGTTGTAGTAAAGATGCAATTTCAATGGATTAGTTTTAATTTTTTCTCTTGCTATATGGTATAAATCTTTATAAGCTAACTTTTGAGACATGGACAATGAAGCAAGGTTTATATATTGCAAAATCAAGAAGGTCAAAGAGCATGATTTTATTTGTAAGTAAAAGGAAGTAAAAAAAAGGTAGAAAAGTAGAGAACATACTGTTAATTGTTGTATAATAATAGACGCATTGAAAAAAGGGTGGTTTAATGTCAATGTTTGTAAACCAAGTAAAAGTAGAGGGGGAAGCAATTGCCAGAAACATTGGTCAAAGACAAACCCAAACAAATTGAAAGGAGGACAAAAGGAAAACAAAATTTGAGAGGCCAACAATTTAGCCAGGATAAATGGCAAAAAAAAAAAACTGTGAATAATCGGGTTAACCAAAGCAGTGAACATACCTCCAATTGTAAGAGATAAAAAAACAAAAAAGAGAGGATCAGAGAAACAAACTTGAAAATGGATAAGGGGAGTGATGGAAGAGACGTGGAGTTAGAAACAAAGGGGAGTGATGAAAAAAAAGTAACAGAGTCAGAGATGAACCAAAAACCAGCAAAAAACCTCTGATTCAAAGATGCAAATAAGAAAAAAGGAAAAGAGGGGGAAAAAGCCGGAGAAACAAACCTGGAGATTGATGGGAAAAGAGGGAAAAATGAAAAGCTGTTATTTTGCTCATGAAAGAAAGAGAAGACACATTTAAGAGAGGAAATAGTAAATTACCAAAAAAGGCAAGGGAGAATATCAAAGGTAAGGACCCAATTCAAGGACTTTTTAGTCATCTGCCAAGTGCAAAAAAGACCAAAAATGACCAAAAAAAAAATCAAACTGAGCCTCCTCATCGATACTCAAGAGGGGCCTTTAGTAAATTTCATGAGTGTTTCAAATAACATTTATTTAGTATATATACACACTAGCATTGGCACGTGCGTTGCACGTATGTTAATAATTTATAAAACATAAAAAGGAAAATAAACTTATTTTTATTATTGATTTTCATGACATTTGATTGAAATGAACACAATTGTAGGAATTTGCAAGAATTTGCATTTTATATGATGAATTGAACAAAATTAACTTGGCCCACGCCAGACACAATAAGCCATTTACTATTGGCAAGACCTTAGGCTCTTGGTCATGGGTAACGGAAACATGTAGCCAAGTGTTTTTTCCACTCCAAATTTGTATGTCAAGCTTCTTTTTGACAATGTCTTGTTCAATGTTATTTAACTTGTTTGTTTTCGAAGACTTCGTTTCTATTGGGCGGAAAGTCATTTTTTAAACCATTATTATATAAAAATGAAGCCCATTAACAAATCGTATCAAGCACATCTTTAGCAACAAATGACTTCAAACTCTCAAGCCAAACCGATATTGTTCTTTTTGTTTTTTTTTCTTACTTCTAACAAATATATATAATAAATCAATCTTTATAAATCATAAATATTAAAATATGGGGAATTATCATGAAGTGTAATGAGAAGATGAAAAAGACCATTTGGTGTAATAGCTTTAAATAATTCCTCAAGAAATTTAATTGGCAAGATATTTCCCAATAAGTGTAATAAAAATGAAGTGATTTTTGTTTTTCACCCTTAAAATTATTTTGTTTCTTCTTCTCCTAGCTCCTCCATGTCTCCCCTCCACCATTGCTATTTCCCTCCCGTTGATCCAGATTCTAGACATCCGGTAAAGATTTCTTTCTTTCCTTTTTTTTTTCCTCAAATAGAGACAAATGTTGATTGCTTTTTCTAAATTAAGGCAACAAGATACCAATCTATTTACACAAACCCATGGACCACGGTGCTGCAATTGATACTAAAATTATCAATGACAATTGCAATATTCACTCTTCTGCATTTCCCAGGCCTTAGAATTTTCATTGGGTTATGTTGAATGTCGGTTTGGTCGGTTGAATGTCAAAATTGCAACTCAAAGCACCATTCATGCATCCAAAGATTTGGTTCAATTACGAAATTTGGTAGCTGATTTTCTTTCCTTTCTTCCTGTCTAATTCTTTCACATGAAAATTCTTGGGAATCGCTTGAATTAATTGTGAATAATCAATTACTAGGCTGACACCAATGCAACATTCAACAAAATTTTTATGCTTGGATAACTTGTAGGCTATCTATTTCACATGAATTTGGGGTGAAACAATGAATAGATGCAAAAGAATTAACAGTAACTCTGTTACAGATATAAAGGGAATTTATTTGGACTGAACTTATACCATATTCTATATCCAGTTATCCACCAAAGCATATCACATGGCAAATTTCAAGTGAAGCAATGGATAAATGCAAAAGAATTAACATTAACACTGTTACATAAAGGAAAATTTGCTTTGGATTTCCTTCTTGCTTAATTTTTTTTTGGCCAACCTTCTAGCTTAATTAGAAGTAGCAAAAGGCCAATGAATGAGCATTAAAGAAAGCAAAAAATTCTGGTGGTAACAACAATGAATGGAATACAGGTTACAACAAATAAATAATGGTAATTTTTTTAATTAGTTTAGACATGGATCCGAATGTACGTTAGAGTAGAGCTCTACAATATTCTACTGAAAAGAATGCCAATATTTGCAACTAATATTTGGCCTTGATTGCTGATGCTAAATATTTTAGCTGCTAGGTTTTGAAAGACAATTAATCAAGCGTTGCAAAATAAAGTAGAATAAGCAAAAGAAACATAGAAAAGTAAAGGGAAACTACAGCTACACTACTTCATTAATGGTTTGGGACCGAATTGTATCAACACCAACTTCCACGGCCTCTTTTGTTTCAATTTCCTTTGGTTTAACAACAATTAAGAAAATCGATTGACGATAGAATTCCAATAATTAGGAAAGGAAGGAATACCAGTGCTTGATGATATATATGACACAAGAAGAGTATCTATAAGCTCCCTTTGAGGTTTCTCTAATCAAAATTCTTCTCTCTTGCAAATAAACGATGAAGGCAAAAAACCCAATTTGTATTTGTAGCTTTGAAACACTGAATGCAGCGATTATTGATTGGATTGTTCCTATTACAAAGAGCACTTTTGTTCCGTAAATATTATTGGAAAATCTCTAGGCTAGTTTCTTAATTGTTAACTTTGATTAAGCCCATTTGATTTGGCCTTCTCTTACTCTTTGTTAGTAATTTTAGTTAAGTCAACTTTGGTTAGCTTTTTATTTGATGTGGTTGACTGGTTGTTTGGTTTATTGATCATCTATATCTATTAGTTAAAATTAAAATTGCTTTGGGTAAATCTTCCTTCATGATTACTCTTACAGCCATTCACCATGCTTCTAATCTTATCATTATCAATTTTTCCGGTTGATTTATCTATTCTTTTTTCTTGTCAATTCGTAGTCTTTTACGCGATATGGTTTTTTAGGCTCTCAATGTTTTCCTCTCTATACATTCTCATCTCTGTTTGTTAGGAAATTGCAATGAGAAACATGTTTAGAATGGTGAGTTGACATTACTGAGTTCATCAGATTCTGCTTTCGGAATGGACATAATCAAGAGGATGCTCCAGACCGACCATTCAACCATGCTCAGCTGATCAAAAGACTTGGAAAGCTAATTCACTTACCTATATCTAATTTGGGGGTAAAACATATACTCCTCGTGATGAAAAGCTAATGACGCAGGCTGGGTCGAATATATGAAGATTCAACATTAAGATTGCTCTCGAAAATTACAACTCTTTGGGATATTAAAATTTTCATTCTAGTATCTACATGCTAAAATAAAAGGGGGGAATTTTGGGAGTTGATTTATATTAGATTCAAGGTAAGGAAAGCTTCAATGGTTTCTTCATTGAATTCATGGAGGTATATAGTTAACATGAGATTTAGGATTTCTCTAATCTACATATTAAAAAAAAATATTGGGAGTTGATTTGTTTGACAATTGTGTTCGATACAGACGGTGGAGCAAGGAAGATAGAGAAAGTTGGAAATAGTTTTTTTTTTTTTTTTTTTTTTTTTTTTTTTTTTTCGAGCTTGTTTTCTTTTTGTAAAAATATTAATTCTTGTAAAAAGATTAAGGTATTTTAATTTTAGATAGTAAGAAATTGAAGAAAACATAATTAATTATTCTAAATGAAATAAAAATACATGTTTACCCTTTAAATGAATACTAAACCTTTAGATTAAAAAGGTTGTTTTAGATATTTCAGATCAAAGGTTTTGAAGTTTAGAATTATAGAATATATTTTATACACTAGTAAATGTACGTGCGTTGCACATGTGTTAATGATTTATAAAATATAAGAATTAAAATAATATAAATATATAACAAATAGCATACTAATTTGTAATATAACAAGAAAAATTAATTTTATAAATTATATAAAATAATAAAAAATCCAAATGAAATAAGTATATAATAAATAAAATATGCTTAATAGTATATGAAAATAAAGTTCTCATCCTAATCTTTCTCTACTTTACTCCTTCCGTTAATTTGTAAGTTCACCAAAATTCGTCTTCGTCATCAAGTGTGACCAATGAAAAGTCATCCCCCCTTAATATATATTTTTTTAGATGTAATATAATTAATTGTTGTCAATAAGTATATTTCTTTGTAAATTATTAAGTATTAATTATCGAAAATACAAATAACCAAAATAAAACAATTTACAAAGATAATATAAAATTAAAATAACCAAAATTAAAAAAAATTATATATATTAAAAATTAAAAAGGTAATATTATTAGTAAATATAATAAAAATAAAAAAATTACAAATAACCAAAATTTAAAATTTTAACCACCAAAGCAAGGGTAAGGGTAAAATTTAGACATAAAGGGCAAGGGTTCGAGGGCTGGTGGAGTTTCATATCAATTTTTTTTTATATATTTAATATATATACATATTACTTCATTACTTCAAAAATTTATATTATGTACGTAAAATGCTATTTTATAAATAAATATTATAAAAATTTAATTTTTATTCAATTATATAAACATAGGGAACATGTTAAAATCAATTCAATGGTTAAGATTTGTGAAAAAAAATCTACAAAGACTATCAAAACACTTAGTACTATCGAATTTTTTTTTTAGGGAAGTACCATTGAAAAAAAACTGTATAACTTTACATTAGTAAACTTTTATAAATACTATCCATAGGGGAAAAGGAACCCTAGCCGCTCCCCACCCCTCTTCTCTCTAGGCTTCCTCCTTTCATAATTTTGTTTCCTCCTCCTCCTCCTGACTCTTTTGTCAAGGGGAGGAGGAGCTTGATCTTTTTTACTTTTCTTTTATAATAAAGTCCACAGATCTATTGATATGTCGGGTTTTAGTCAGTTTGTTGAGTCAGTTTTTTCGAGTCAGTTAGTGTTGAGTCTGAGTCTGGCTTTTGTCCATTAGTTTGCAATAGATTGAAAACAGTTTGCTTTGTCGGAATGGTTTTTCTTTCTGATTAAAGGGTGGGTGTTGATGATCCTCGAATCAGCCACTTTGTTTTCGTTGTTGAAAGCTTTTTCTTGGGAGATTCACCGAGAAGCAAAAGCGATCGAGTGGTGGACATGCGAAAGATTTATGAAGAAGGTTCGAGACTCCATATAATCATCAAGACGACTCATCTGATCACGGAGCAACACCTAGATCTAGATCTAAGACAGAAGCATTCTTATTAATTTTTTGTAATTATCAATATTATCTTTGTAATTTCATTTTCATAAATGAAAGTTACAATTTTTCTTCAAAAAAGTAAACTTTTATATAATGAAGGTTATCAACTTTCATATCTAAAGTTACTAAAAGTTATAAAGGTTTAAAAAAAACTATGAGGGGTTATTAACAAATTCAGTAACTTACATAGTAATTTCAGTTACTTTTTTCAATAGTAAATATTATCAATTCCCTAATTAAAATTTTTTTTAAAAAAGAATATAGTACTAATAACAGACTCAATAAGCTTACATATATCCTTAGTAATTCAATAACCTTACATCCATGTAATTTAGACACTTTTGATCTATAATGAAGGTTATGGCCTTTTTTTCCTCAATCTCCCTACTTCATATACAAAACAAAAATTTAAAACACAACTTTTTTTTTCTAACCAATCTTATAGGTGAAATAAATTGAATATGTAGATAATAAATACTATCAACAAATTCCATTAACTTACATTTTTAGTTTTTATAGTAATACTAAAACAATATATATGGAACATTTGATAAAGTTTGCAACAGGGAGGACCCGCCATTTATGAACCTCTGATGAAAGGATTCAGCTTTCTTTCAAGGATTCTGCTTCACTTCTAAGCATCGACGAAGAGTTGACCTGCTCCGCGCTTTGTTGCGGGGGTAGTTTAGGAATGTATTTTTATAAGAATATAAATACAAATTTTTAATAAATTATAGTTTTCAAATCAAGATAAGTATCAGAGCCAATTTTTTATTTATTTCCAATTTTATCATCCCGATGACATCCAAAAAAGGGTCATTTCGAAACAATTTTAAATCCATGGGATTTTGTCAAAATTACAATGAGTTTATTTCCAATTTATTTTACACAATTAGATCCATACACCTCCCATATAACTTAGAGGTCAATCTCTTGATCAATGGACCATATAGCTCTTTATTAAATTATGACCTCCTTCTGAATTAGCTTTGGTGAACGTGTATGTCGACGACGCTTTCTCTTTCATCTTCCCATAAAGAATATCGTCTCCAACGTCAAACAGGTTCTCGTAAAACATGTATACTGAATATTTGATAAAGTTTGCAACAGGGGGGACCTGCCATTTATGAACCTCTGATGAACTTCTCAAGGTTTCATGTAATACCATAAAAGTAATTTGAGTGCTTGAAAATCATATTTGAATTTGGAGTAAAGAAAATAAAAGGTGCAAGTAAATTTAAAGGGAAAGCTTTTGAGACTAAATTGAATAAAAAGAAAATAATAATAATAACAACCAAATGCTCTGATACCAATAAAGTTGTCACACCCCGACCCGGAAGTCGAGCACGGACAACTGCTGTGGTACCTCGAAACACGTGTCGGCCGGTCACGCGTACCAAGGCTCCACGAAGTGTCAATACCAGATAAAAACAGGGAAAACACAAATAGAGTATAAATTTTAAAATAATAACTGTTTCCAAATCAGAGTTAAAGCGGAATTACCAAAATCGAACATAGTAGTAAAAATGCTCCAAAATTTAATCGGAAGATAAATACTAATAGAGAAAATAGTGGAGTAGATGCAAATCGAAAACAAGGAGCGTAAGATATCACGAAAGAAAGAAACTGCCAATGGGACCATCTCGTAGTGAGTAGTACCTCTAACACCAGGAATCACAGCCTACGCCACCGACTCGACCGTCAAAGGAAATGCCGAGTCCTAACTACAATGAAAACACAACAATTAATTGAGGGGTGAATACACGCATGTACCCAGTGAGTGAGCCACCCTCAAAAGAGAACCACAAGAGGGTGGGGTGCACTCACAACCAAAACAGATAAGAAAACCAAGTTATAAAAATATGGTTAGCAATAAAATAAGTACAAGAAATCATTTATCATTTTCATAAACAAATGGGCTGCCAATGAAACCTATCCGGAGTGACCTTGGCCCGAGTCAACCTCCGGAACCGTCAGGGGTATTTTCGTCATCATCAAATAACTAGTAAAAATATCATTTTTCTTATTTTTCCAAACAAGCATGTTCCCCTAACGTTAGATTGGGTCTGGTACTGCGTGTTGGCCGCAGCACACCCAATTTAGCTCTCTCATGCACACGTTGAACCGGTAAATAAATATGGCGTGTCGGGCCTGGAGCGACGAACCATGTGGATCCAAACTCAACTCAACTCATGGTTTGCCAATCAAGTCTAATTACTAGCTAATAAACCACCAAATCAGCCACATGTAATCCCTTGCCAACAATGCTTTACCCGAATCAAAAACTTCCTTTCCACCTCACAAACACAAATCAAACAAGCTTTTAGGCTATAAACAAAAATGAACAAATTTGCTCTTGAAAATCTATTATTTACCTTACTTTGAAATCATCTCAATTTCCAACGAAATATCACCACACCTTCAATTAATGGTGTCTATGGGTTAAGCTTGACTTGGGATTCGTTTTCATTAGCTTGCATGTGGCATTGGAGTCAATTGCATTTGAGATCAATTTGAGGTGGAGTTTCCGGTAGAGGGAAGAGGAGAAGTGATGAGAACTATGGGAAAGAGAAGAAAAAAAAGACATTTAAGTTTCCAATTATGCAAATTGGCATAATTGCTCTCTCTCTAACTCTTGTAGCTTTTATTTATTATTGTTATTATTATTATTTTCTTTTTATTCAGTTTAGTCTCAAAAGTTTCCCTTTAAATTTACTTGCACCTTTTATTTTCTTACTCCAAATTCAAATATGATTTTCAAGCACTCAAATTACTTTTATGGTATTACATTTCAGCCTCTTCTTAAAGATTCAGCTTCACTACTAAGTATCAACGAAGAGTTGACCCGCCCGTGCTTTGTTATGGGGCAGTTTAGGAAGGTATTTTTATAAGAATATAAATACTAATTTTCTATAAATTATAATTTTCAAATCAAGATACGTATGGGAGCCAATTTTTTATTTATTTCCAATTTTATCATCCTGATGACATCCAAAAAAAGGGCCTTTCGAAACAATTTTATTTCTATGAGCTTTTGTCAAAACTACAATGAGTTTATTTCCAATTTATTATACACAATTAGATCCATACCCCTCCCATATAACTCAGAGGTCAATCCCTTGATCAGTGGACCATATGGCTCTCTAGTAAATTTTGACCTCCTTCTGAATTAGCTTTGGTGTCATGTATGTCGAGGACACATTCTCTTTCATCTTCCCCATAAAGAATATCTCCTTCAACCTCAAACAGGTTTTCGTTAAAAAAGTATATGGAACATTTGATAAAGTTTGCAACAGGGGGACCCGCCATTTATGAACCTCTGATGAACTTCTCAAGGATTCAGCTTCACTTCTAAGCATCGACGAAGAGTTGACCCGCCCAGCGCTTTGTTGCGGGGGCAGTTTAGGAAGTTATTTTTATAAGAATATAAATCCAAATTTTCAATAAATTATAGTTTTTAAATCAAGATACGTATCAGTGCCAATTTTTTTATTTATTTCCAATTTTATCATCCTGATGACATCCAAAATGGGGCCCTTCGAAACAATTTTATTCCTATGGGCTTTTGTCAAAATTATAATGAGTTTATTTTAAATTTATTTTATACAATTAGATCCATACCTCTCCCATATAAGCCAGCGGTTCATCTCTTAATCAGTGGTCAAACTCTGAACTTAGAAGCGGGGATAACAAATAAAAATAATATTTTTCCTATTATTATTATTATTATTATTATCTTGCCAATTTTTTTATTTCGTTATGGGTTTGTTCACTTTCATAATTGTTTCTCTTGATTTCTCTTGATTGATGATTACTTAAATGTTACCAAAATTACTATATGACTGACTACATTATAGAACAAAAGTTACAGCAAATGAGAAGGTCTATTCGAACAACACATGACATACTCTTTTTTTTTCCTTTAAAAGTCAATGATAATAAAAATACCATTATCTTTCTATAATCATCAAAAGTAAGAAATTACTACTCATATACTTGAATTTCAAGCATAACTAATTGACTAAAATTATTATGAAACTCTAACTTGGTTATATAGCAACAACCATCAAAATTATAAAATTTAAAGTAAAACATTATAATTAAAAACTTACAACATAATTTCCACATTAACGTTAGTAGCTATAAAATATCAAATCCAAAGGATCATTGGCTTAATCCTAAGATTATGAAAATAGAGAGAGCTAATTAATGCCACATCCCTACATTAAGGTGAAAAATATGATTCAATTAAGGTTATAATTTATCTATTCCAAAAATATTTTAATAGCTAAGTAACATGAGATATCCAAAAAAAGTGACAATTATGAGATTGTTAAAGTGAAACCACGTTCCACCAGTCTAATCGCAAAATAAGTATTATGAAGATATATTAATGCATGTTTAGTTATACTCTGTTATACTATTATATATAGATAGAGTAGGGAGATGATGATTTTTGACTCATTTTTCCTCAATAAAAAAAATGTAGCAACAACCCAAAATCGACATAATCCTAGATTTACTAGGAAAGCATAAGAAGATGTTGATAGATCTAAGTTACCCAAACTGGTATATATCTATGCATCTCTTACCATGATCGATCTTTTTATCAGTTTTTTGGTAATTAAAATTGGTTGGAACATACCAGACTAGGCAGAGATTTGCAAGAATGTAGACTTTGTTAAACACATGAACAAAAACTCGATAAATTATAAGAACAATAAAAAGGATAATATAGGCAGAACCGGTCGGTATATAGTAGAATTAACGAGAGCATAATTTCCACTACAACACAAATGCAGTATAGCCATGAAAATTTGTGACGGACTGCGTAGATTGCGATAGAAATACCCACAAATACTGTTTTCACCAACTTATAGCTACGGAAAAGATGAATTGGTGGGTATACTGCATTTTTCTTATAGTGTTCTCTTTTCTTTTCTTTTTTAATTGTTGATTTTCACATCTAAATTTTAAAACCTACAAAGGAAAAAATAGGTAAAGTATATAAAGATCATTACACCAATAGCCGAAAATTTGTTTAACCATACAGTAAACTTAAGAATAAGTTACATCATTACACTTATAGAGTAAATTTAACCCATCATTACACCAGAAGATAATTCCCCTTATTTCTATTTACTTAAAATTTTGTTACAAGATTTTTTTATATGATTCCATTTTACTTAATTGATTTTTATAACATAAATATTTTGTACTTAAATTTATGATCCACGTGCTACGCACGTGGTAGATTACTAGTTACCATATACTCCCTCTGTCCCTTTTTATAGGTCCCCTTCTAGAAGCTTTCTTTGTCCCAATTTATAAGTCCCTTTATCAATTTCAATGCATATTTTTTAGCTATTTCCAAAACTATCCTTGGTAGTTAAGAGGATGAGTAGGAGGAGAGAGAATTAATGGGGAAAAAAACAAGGGTAAAAATAGAAGATAAAGGTAAAAGTGCATAAAATTTTGTGTCATAACTAATTTTCTTAATATTGATGATATAGTTAAAAAGGACTTATATAATGGGACAGAGGGAGTAATGTATAGCCCAACATTAATTGACATCAACAGCTTTCATTGGGTTTTGGCCCGGCCCAAAAGCCACTTTCTCGATAGAGTAATTTCTTTTAAGTAGTGGAATGTTCTTGTTTTGAGATTGGAGATCTATCATTTTTCGTGATTACATTTTTCGTCGAGAATTCTAAAGAAGATCAGCCCAATTCTTCAACTACCAACATCAGATAAAGTTAAGTTGTTGAAAGAATTTACGGTTTATAGTTGTTTTATTATCACGAGTTGACAAGTGTTCTAAATCATTCTAGGACTTTTGCTATTCAGTAAAAATGATGTTATTTTCCCACAATGTCTAGCAGTAAAGGAGGATAAATAAAGAAGAATTAAGGATAAAGGGGTTATGTTGATCTTGATGAGCCACGGCAGATGAGTGAGGTAAAATTAGTTGTATTTGTTTTGAGACGCCATGATGATTAATTAGCTTTAAATTGAAGTAACAGTAATGCTTGTTTCATGATTCATCTCACCGGGTATTATATGTTTCAATTAATTTTCAATTTTCAATATTTCTATCTGATTCAGAGACCAAGCTTAATCGTGTTCTGTTTGATGAACTTGTAAACAATCATCGAGAGTTGTTCCTTAAAGGCCTTTGATGTTACTTTTAATGATAATTATAGCTTGGCAATGCATTTGATCAAACCTTGCAAGTTGGAAGTCATAAAATATGTAGTATTTCTCCATTGTTGATGATAAAATAATTTTGAAGTCAGAGAGATGGGCAATTTAAAACAGTTTAGTATGCCTTACTTCATTAATTTTGACTGCACAAGATTTCTTCTTTTAAATAATTAATCAATTTACAAATTGAAACTTATTATTTAATTATTTCCTTGTAGTTTCCATAGTCATTTCCGATTGTTTTATTTAATTTAATCGGATAAAACCATAGTTAAAGAAATTAATAAATCCATAGACTTAATATTCAGCTAGCTAGCGCAAGCAGGTTGCAGCCTAGTAGGCTTAAAATAACATGAAATCTGCCCTTTGTTTCAAAGTTGACGTTATATTGCAGCTGCAGCCAATGTTGGTTTCGTGAAACTGTAGTAAAAGCCACCGGTATAGTAGCGTCATGAAGATGAAACCATGAAAGCTCCATCTTCCTAACCTTCTTTATATAATTTCTTCACCTCTTTTACCTTTTTTTTCATCCTTAAATCTTTAGTTTTTCTCAAACTCTCTTGCTTTTTAGGTTCTAAAGCACAACTGAGAACTTTTCTTAAGATTCTCTTAGTCTTAAACATCACTGCATCAATATCTTGTCCATTTGAATACTTCCAAGAGACAAAGGTACTATATATATGCATATGTACATTGGTTAGGTCAAAATTTTGCTGATAATGTTTTCACATTGCTAATCAATCTTGTAATTGTTTTGTTGTTTGACTGCCTTGCACTCAGTTTCGTATGGAAGCTTGTATTTGCAGTATTGTCAAACCCGTTGCCGATTCTGTTCTCGGTAAAGTGGCCGAGTACACAGTTGATCCCATTGCACGACAAGTTGGTTACATTTTCAAGTATAAGAGCAACTTTCAGAACCTCAGGGAACAACTTCAACAACTGAAGGATGCAAGAGAAAGAGTGCAACAAGCTGTTAATGAGGCTAATAGGAAGGGTGAGGAGGTTTTTGATGATGTTAGTAGGTGGCTGACCGAGGCTAATGGGAGTATCTCTGAGGATGCTGTAATGAAGTTGAACGACGATGAAGAGACAGCAATAAAGAGGTGTTTCATTGGGGTATGTCCTAATTTCAAGTCTCGTTACCAACTCAGCAAGAAAGCAGACAAGGAGGCCAACTCCATTGTCCAACTCCTGGAAAAAGCCAAGCAATTTGGTACATATTCCTTCCGTCCTGCTCCAGAAGGGATTGCTACTCGACCTGTTAAAGACTATGAGGCCTTTGAGTCAAGAAAGGTTGCTTTGGATGGGATCATGGAGGCACTAAAGGATGCTAATTTGAGCATGGTTGGCGTTTACGGTATGGGTGGTGTGGGCAAGACCACACTTGTCAAACAAGTTGCTGTACAAGCCAAGGAGGAAAACATGTTTGATGAGGTGGTCATGGCAGTTATAACCCAGAGTTTTGACATGAAGAAGATGCAAGATGAACTTGCATATGCATTGGGTTTAAAGCTTGATGAGCCTAGTGATTCTGGAAGAGCTGGTCAACTGCGTAACAGACTAAAGAAAGAAAAAAAGGTTCTTGTTATCTTGGATGATATCTGGGTGAGATTAAATCTGGAGGCAATCGGAATTCCTTCCAAAGCTGAACATCAAGGCTGCAAGATCTTGATGACGTCTAGGGAGCTGAACGTTTTATCCTTGATGGGTTCAGAGAAAAGTATTGCTGTCGATACTTTAAAAGAAGAGGAAGCATGGATGTTGTTTAAGCAGAAGGCTGGAAATGTTGTTGACAATTCTGAAGTTTTGCCTGTGGCAATTGAGGTTGCCAAAAGATGTGCAGGGTTGCCTGTCGCCATTGCAACCATAGGGACGGCTCTAAAAGATAAGAATTTGGTCCATTGGAGGAAAACTCTACGAGAGTTTAGAAGGCCTTCGGTAAGTAATTTCAAAGGCATACCTGGAGATGTCTATAAAACTATAGAGTTGAGCTACAAATTTCTAGAAACCGAGGAGCTTCGGTCAACTTTCCTACTCTGTAGTATAATGGGTCACAACTCTGCCATCGAGGACTTGCTGAGATATCGCAAAGGTCTGGGTTTAATTAATGGCGTTGACACCATTGGAGAAGCACGAGATGGAGTATTGACATTGATTGATGATCTTAAAGCATGTTGTTTGCTGCTTGATAGTTCTACACCCGGCTGCTTTGATATACATGATGTTGTTCGTGATGTTGCTATCTCAATTGCTTCGAGGGACAACAATTGGCTTGTTTTAGGAAGGGAATATGTATATGAAGAGTGGTCAAATGATGAAACAATGCAAATTTGCAATTTGATTAGCCTTCGGCATGCTAAGGTTAGTGACCTTCCTGATGAGTTGAATTGTCCAAACCTTACTTTTTTCTCCATAGATTGTAGTGATCAGGATGTGGATTATTCTTCGAAAATTTCTATTAATTTTTTTAAGCGGATGCAAAAACTCAAAGTCTTAAATTTTGTCAAAATGAAATTTTCATCCTTGCCCTTTTTAATTGGTCTTGATTTTTTTAGAACTATTCGCACATTGTGTCTATCTGATTGTGTGCTAGAAGACATAGTTGTCATTGGAGAGTTGAAGAACTTAGAAATCCTCAACCTTCATAGATCTTATATTGAAACCCTACCGATAGAAATAGGAGGATTGACCAAACTAAAATTATTAGATTTGAGTGAATGTTATTATCTTAAGGTACTACCACCAAACGTGCTATCACGTTTATCCAGATTAGAAGAACTATACCTATATAATAGCTTCGATTCATGGGAGGTTGAGGGAGGTGACAGTCCTCAAGGTAATGCTAGCCTTGTTGAGTTGCAATATTTGCCTCATTTGACCATTTTGGAAGTACATATTTCAACTGAGCAAGCTTTGCCAAAAGATACCAATTTTTTCGGAAAGCTTGAAAGATTCAAGATTTCCATTGGATGGCAGATGTGGGGCCTGTTTGCAGGTGATCAGGTGGAAACGTCAAGAATGTTACTGTTGGCGGATGAAAGTATTCATTTGTATGATGATGGGTTGTTGAGGAAAGTCGAGTCTCTATATATGCGTAATGTAGAGAAAGATGTTTTGAACATGGTTTATGATGTAAATGTGGAATGTTTGCAACATTTGAAGCATTTTAGTATTGACAACATGTCGGGGATTGATTGTATCTTCAACTCCAAGAAATTGGCAACATTTCCTCCTTTGAAGTCGTTGGCCCTTGATAGTTTGGAGGATTTAAAGACAATATATTATGGTGATGATCAGCTCACAGTCGGATTTTTTGGTGAACTAAGAGTCATACAAGTGAGAAATTGTGATATGTTGAAGAATTTGTTTTCATTCTCTATTGCCAGAGAGCTCCGCCAGCTTGAAGAGGTGGAGGTATCTGATTGCCAAAACATCACAGAATTAATTGTAAAAAAGAGAGAAGAAGAAAAGGAAGAGAATTTAGAATTCAGTCAATTGCACTCTTTAAAATTGAATGAACTGCCATCTTTGATTTGCCTATGTTGTCCGGAGAATTCATCCGAACAAGGCAGAGTTGAATCAATTGAGGCAGAATCAAATTCCAAATTGCTTTTTGACCAACAGGTATTTAGTTCATGGACTTTTTTTTTTCTTTCTTTTATTTCCTTTTATAGTCTCCTTGTTGGAATGCCAATATGTTTGTAAATGAAATTGTTGATTATCAAACATGAATTTATTTATCTGCAGCTTGTGTTCTCTGCTATAAAGGAGTTGGAATTGAGGTCAATCACTGTTGGAAAACTATGGCATGATATTGGAGTTCCAAAAATGTCTTTTTCATGTTTGACTAGTTTGTCCGTCCAATATTGCCATAAATTGAAGTATCTGTTTTCTTCCTCTATGGCTAAGAGCTTTGAGCAACTGAAATCACTTGTTGTTTGCAACTGTGAGGAAATGGAAGAGGTAATAGTCGACCTCGGAACTGCAGCATTAGTTGAAGAAGAAAGGAATAACACAATGGTGTTGTTTCCTAATCTATACTACTTGGAGATGAAGGAGCTTCCCAAACTCAAAAGATTTTTCTCTGGAAATCAGGTAGAATTTCCCACTATAGGGGAAAGATTTTACTTTTTATATTTTCATTTTCGCAAAAGTATGTTAATGAATTAATAGCTCATCAAATTGAATGCAGGTTGCACTTCCTATGCTAGAGAATTTGTATATTAATTCAATGGAGAACTTGGAAAGGCTATGGCCTAACCTTGCTAATGAAGAATCCTTCCCTGAACTAGTGGAGGTTTCATTGGAAAATTGTCAGAAGCTTCTGAATATTTTCCCGTTGAGCATGTCAAGAAGACTTCAGAAGCTTAATAGATTGAGTATAAAGGATTGTAAGTTGGTGGAAGAAATTTTTGAACCTCAAACACCACTTTCTCATGAAGGCCCTCCATCGAGCATGGAACAAGGAGAGAACATTATTGCATTTGAATTTCCTCAGTTAACAATATTAGAACTCTTTACATTGCCAAGTCTAAAGAGTTTCTATCATAAAATGCATACTATAAATTTCCCATCTATGAAAAAGGAATTACAGGTGCAAGGATGTGACAAAGTGGAGATATTGTTTGCTTCCAACTTCCCGGAGACAGGACAAATGAATCAACAGGAAATCCCAATTCAACTGCCCCTATTTTGCCTCAATAAGGTATGATCCTATGAAAACTTTTATCTATAATACTAGAACTAATTTTTGCCTCAACCTCCAAACTTCAAGAATACCTTTTCTTTTTCTGTGGCTATATATATTGATTTTTTTTTGGGTATTTTAATTGATTAGTCCTAGTTTGGTTTGGACACATGCATGCAGTTATCCTTGACAAATTTGGAAGAACTTAGTTTGATGTGGAATGTTGGGATGAAAGAGATATGGCATGCATATGGCCATGGCCATCCACAACAGCTTGCTTCGGAGTATTTTCCCAAACTAAAAACTGTCGAAATTTCGTTCTTTGATGATGAATGTTTAGACATCTTCCCATCTTACTTGTTCCAGTTTTTAATGTCCTTACCTCATCTTGAAAGCCTTGTAATAGAGAAGTCTTCCTTTAAAGAGATATTCCAAATTGAAGGTGTTTGGATTGATGATGAGAAGCCTTTGCCTCCATTGGCACTGCAACTCTCTTGGTTAACTAACTTAAGGCTGTCAAATCTTTATAAATTGAGGCATCTATGGAAGGAAAAGGAAGGATTCCCAAATCTAAGGATTTTAGTTATATCTGATTATCGAAAATTAGAGGATAATTTATTTCCGTCTTCGGTATCTTTCCATAATCTGGTATGTTTAATGGTAGATGGATGTCATGAAATCAAATACTTGATTACACATTGGACAGCTAAAAGCCTAGTGCAGCTCCAAGAGATGATAATTTTTCATTGCAACAGTATGGAAGAAGTGATACAAGGTAATGATGGGGATGATGAAGATGGTGCATTAATGAATGAAGAAATCTATTTCCCCCAACTCAAGCTTTTGAAGCTCCTTTATCTACCAATAGAAAGCTTTTGCTCATCAGGGAATTTTACCTTCCATTTCCCCTCCTTAGAAAATGTAGTAGTGGACCAGTGCCCAAACATGAAGATGTTCTCTAAGGGAGACTCATACACACCAATGTTGCACAAAGTAGCAACAGGTGATTATTATGATGAATCTGGTAATCAGCCAGAGCGTTGGGATGGCGGCCTTAACAGCACCATACAAGAAATGTTCAAAGAAAATAAGGTATGCCGAGCTACATGATTCTTCTCACAACTATTCTATTATTTAAGTGATGAATTCTCTCTTGACATCCATCATTCAATTATTGTTCTCTCTGATAATTAATTACGTACAGGAGCAAATGGAGATTTGTGATGATTCAGAATTCAAGGATGAGCAAGGAAATTCAGAGATAGAGGATGAGGAGATAATCAATGATATCAATTTAAATTAAGGTGACCCTTTCAACCTTCATGTGATGTGCCCACTGCCCGCAGCAAAGTAGCTAGTGAGGCAAATTGGAAATGTTGTATATGTTTTTTTTTTTTGGGTCTGAGTATATGCTATTTGGTTGCATATAATCTTTCCAACCATGAACAGATGTTTGTGAAAATTAAATGGTGTTCAGATGAATCAAATCTTCTTTCATTATTTGTTTTATTAATTCTTATTAATTTAAACTTTGGTTGCATGCCAATTGGGGGTTAGATCTCTGTTAACTAACCATGAGTACCGAAAAAGAGACAGAGCACCACATAATTCAACCTCCTCTTTGGGTTTAAGCCTGAAGCAAATCAATGCAAATTTTCTTGGAACAATTATCTCAAACCTCTCATCTTTAGCTACAAATTCCTCAAACCGTTCAGCCATGTTGATATATCGCTTCAAATGTCGTACATAAGGTGCATCCATGTGGAACCAGAGCTTGTGATCATTCGCAATTCGCAACTTTGGCCAACTCTGCAATAGGATCCATAGGTAATGGTACCAAACCTGATTTGACATCATCATCTTCAATGGCCGAAACAACTCGTTTCGGTAACATCGAAAACCCTGTTGGAAGATGTTTCGATGAGTCGACAATTTAACGGGAAGTGCCTACTAATTTGGCAGCCTTTAAAAAATTTATTAACCATTTCTTTATCTATAAAAATTAACCTCTTATGTTGATGGTAAATTAAATACACAGAATAAGTAAATAAATAGAGTATTATTTACATTTTGAAGAGAAAATAGAATGGATTAGACTGACCCATGAATAATTGACATTTTAGAAGGACAAAAGTGAAAATAGAATAAAGAAAAAAATAGTAAATAAAAATGATGAATATGGATACTGCCGTATTGGAGAAGTTGAGATTTGCAAGGATATATATATATATGGTGATTAAGTTGGATTTGGAGAATTTTTAAACACTACCCTTTGGCAAGGGAACCCATAAACTAGAAAATATTGGCAAGGGGCCTGTGTATTTTTCTTCATGCTTTATTTCTTTACCTTTTATCATCATATATATATCTTATTAATTTATCACACAAATTATCCTACTTGACCAGTCTTGACAAAAATTAGTAAAGACGGTTCTAAACTCCAGTGGCCAGGGTTCTATCACTAACAGTCTCAAGTAAGATTGTTCTAAATTCTATAATTAATTCCATAAATCTTAATTTATCAGATGTATTGCCAAACTTATTTTACATGATCAAATGAGATAGTTTGATTTTTTTTACTCATGAATATGATATTGAAATGTATTACACAATATGAGGTAGCCCTCTCCTTTCCCATAATTCCACCCCGTCTATCCCAGAATTCGAACTTGGGATACTTTAACCACTGGGGTGTTCCCTTGGGAAGAAATGGGATAGTTTGATGCTAAACGGGAAAAAAGCCTTTTTATTATTTTTTTATTGTGCCTCTTCGTCTTAATTATCAAAATTTTCAAATAAGCAATTTAATAATTACTTTTTTAGCCATTGGGCATTTGGCTTGATGGTAGAGTATTGGACTCTTAGTTCCAGCTTACCTGGACCATGAGGTCTTGGGTTCAACTCTAATGGAATGTGAGTTTATTTTGTAGTTTATTTATTTGTGTATTTGGTTTGTAGCTAGTTTATTTATGGTATAGTTTTTATAGGATAGATGATATTATAGATTTGACAACGTTATTTGATTTCTGTATTTCAATTTGTAAATAGGGAAGCCAATGTATTTACACATTCTCTAGCTAAAGATTGAGTTGGATAACGTGTGGTGCGGGACTATTTCCCGACGTTTGTAATCTCTAATTATTGATTAATGAAATTGATTATTTGCTAAAAAATAATTACTTTTTAGGTAACAATTTAATAATTATTAAATATTTATAAAATTTATTATCAATCCTTTTATATTATACTAGTCCTCACTTTCACGTCGTGACCCAATATGTTTTAAATTAAATGAAAATTAAAATCTTAAGCATACTAATAAATTTTTTCCTAAAGAAGCCTATTATTAGAGCTGACAAAATTTCACTCGAATGCGGGTATTCGATTCGATCGCCTGAAATCAAATCTTATCCAACATGATTCCACCAAAAAATCCGCTCAATCCGAAACCGAAATGACCTGACCCAAATCGTTAATGACCCGAACCTGATCAACCCGAGAGATTCATCCGAAATTACCTGAATCGGGATTAATTATATTTAAATGACCCAAATTAGAAAAGACCTGAACCTGAAAATCGAAGGCTCAAACCCGAAATTATCGGAACCATATGACCCGAAACCAAAAAAAGACCGAACCAAAATTGACCAAAACTCAAATGACCCGACATTTGAACGATCCAAACCCAACCCAACCTGAAACTGAAAAACTAACCGAACCCTTATAACCCAAAATTTCTTTAACCCGAAGACCTAAACCAAATCCAACCCGATCAGCCCATTTGTATATACATTGGGTTTTTTAATCAAAGTGACATAAGAAATTATTCCACACAAAGAAAAATATAAACAAAGTAAAACATCAAATTTAAATCCACAGCAAGAGTTACATTTATTAAACAAAAAATTAATTATAAGTCAAATAAAATAATTGCACCTTAGGGAAATAATAAATTTTAATCATAATACATTAATATAAACTATCAAATAGTAAGATGTCAATCATAATAACTTTTTAAATTAAAATGATAAAAATAAAATAATTATAAAATATTGAATTTAATTAAATGAAAATGGAGTTTTTAGTAGAACTAGGTTTCAGTTTCACGTGCCTTACACGTGATCCATATGTTTCCATTCCTGAATATTGAATATTAATCATGTATTGGTAATCTGCACTTTGCAGCTCAGCAGCTCAGTAAAATGCAATATGTATCTTAATGGTAGAACTCGATTCTGGCAAGTTTGTTGCCTTCTAAAAGAGGTCAAGTCTGTACATGTGCATGTGCGAGCATATTGTCTGAGGACATGGACGCTTATAATGCAAGGAGGAAAGGAAAATTTTCTTAATATGTGAATAGCCACTTTGGCATCTTTACAACATAAATACAAAGTGAATATAATATACAAATAAAAGAACTCACCTCGTATAAAACTGAACAACACCATGAGCAACATATTACTTATATGCTCTAAATTCAGTTCTTCGAAGAGAATTTTCAAGAAAATAAAACTTAGCATTTTAGATTATATCCAACGGCATGAAAATATTCAATAAATTTCATCAAAAAGGACAGATCATTTTTTTATAGAAAATTGCCCCAAACCCATACATTTTAGTTTAAAGCCTAATTCTCTTAGAGAAACAGATCATAAATCATGTTATAGATGGCATGTGCTTAAACAGTTTATGAAGATGCCAACAAAACAACTAAAACAAAGAAATGATGCTGCATAACAACATTTCTTTTGTTAACACTACTAACATCATATTTGCATCAATCTAACACTGAAAATCCTTGTGTTTTGCCATTTAACATCCAATTCTCTTTCATAGAGATTTTGTCTTAATTTTATTTATCTTCTGACAACCCCAAAACAATGTGAATCTTCTTAGCTTAAAGTATCAAATAAACATAGCAATATGTTAACAGTCTGAAAAAATAACAGAATACTAAGAACATATCTACCTTCTCCTTACGATTGTCAGTATGTGTGTGAACCGATTACAATGATATTATAAGGAAGTGTTTCAAGTTTGCTTTTAAATGTAGTATATGAGTCTGTATTTCCTGGGAGAGACTTCTCAGCATCTTTCATGAACAAAATGAAATGAGAAGTTATGCTCTCACTTTGTACAACCTGTTAAGATATCAGATTATGTTAATAAGAAACCAAAGAATGGAAGCAATCCAAATAAATAAACAGGTATCATAAACTTTCCAGAATAAAAAGAATGTCACCTTAAACGGTGTGTTAATAAGTAGTAACCCATCTAAATCCTATGTGCTCGTGTGTACCAAACGAAGATCGGAAACTAAAGAGGAAAAAAGTGAGAAACAGAGCTTTAATAATCAGACAGTAAGAAAAGATTAAAACTTGGGCGCAAAACATTAAGAGATCTATAATTATTTATCAGAATTAAGGAGTTTGAATGACCTGAGGGAATCTCATTATAATTCAAGAACCACTTTCTTTGGGGTTAGCTCATTGTCTATAATCCGAGCAACTGCTGTCAGGATTGGCATCTAATTAACATTGTATTTCTAGGCCAATGCAATCACAGCTCCGGTTGTTGACACACCTTCTGCCACCTAAAGCATGTATAAATCGAATTAATAAGCCATATTTGAAGCATCAACAGCTGATTTAAAAAAATAATAATAATAATTGTAAGCACCTAATTCATGGAACTGAGTATATCATCGAGCTTCTCCCCAGATCCTAGACGAACTCCGACTGTTCTATTTCTTGAAAGATTTACAAAACATGTAAGCATAATGTCTCCAGTTCCTAATAGACCAGTAATTGTTGTTGGCTTTGCACCCATCTTTGTAACTACAACACAAATCAGAGAATAGGGGCTCATCATTGAAAAGATTAAAGACTCATTTAAATAAAGTATATTTCAACTATTTTTTAGTACTTCAGCCTAAAAAGCAAAGAATTTAACTTCAAAAAACACACCTTGTCAATGATAGCCTCAAGAAGATCGTCTGACAGATTTGTGTCAGATTCCATCAAAATGGCAATTACCATATGCTTGACCTGCATTCAACCAACAACTGATTAGCTAACATCTACAATTGCAGCACATCAGATTGGCAGAAAACTAAGTTCATGTAGAGCTGCTTGCTTGAAAATAGAGTTTCACTTACTTCTTCCCGCTCTATAAATCCTATTTGTCTCCGATGATACAACCTGTAGATCATAGAACTTTATTGGCACAAAGCAAATGATTTCTCCTAAACCCTTACAATCAATCTTATCTTTTGTAGGGGCATAGGGATGAAACACGTTGAGTGAATGGACAAATTCCTCAATTTCGATAACGCCATTTTTCTTTTCAAAAAGATCAAAATCCTACGATCAGAGAGGATGGCTATATATAAGAAATAAAATATAGATTCAAAGAAAAACATATGTATAATATTAAAGAAAATGAGTGAGAGATTAATAACTTACCAAGTTTTAGGTTTCACGTATGGAAATTATATACTAATAACAAATTTAATTTGACAAGGATACAAATTTTAGTTTTGCTAAGTTTTAGTGTTAGAGTTTAGTCAATATAGAATTTCATATTGGAAGGTAATTTAATCGGATAAGGTATGTTAAGAAATTAAGTTGAATCCAAATTTTATGTAATAGTTATAAGAAAATAAAAATATTAATCATATAATAGCAGTTTAGATATATGTTAGAAAAATAAGGGTATAATGTGCAATTCAAAAGTTTTATAAGGGTATAATGGGCAATTCAAAAGTTTTACAAAACTCGTACTTTTATATATAGTACTAGTTTTCACTCCCACGTGCGTTGCACGTAACCCATCATGTTTTTAGTAAATAATAATAAATTTAAGAATTAAACATTAAAAAATACAAGGCTGATCCAATTGATCCGAGTTCTAAATCCGAAAAATCCAAAACCCGAGTGACCTGAGGCCAAAAGCCGAACCTGCCTGACCTTAGACCCAGCATACCCGAATGATCTGAACCCAGATGAGTCAAAACCCAAATGACCCGAGAAAATTATAAACTAAAATTATATTTTATTCAATAAAATCCACATTGTTATAATTTTGACCATTCTAAATTATCATTTATTCAAAGTCAGCTGAGCAATAATCCGAGAAAATTACCTGACTCATTTGACCTAGACTCAGATGATCGAAACCCGTCCAACCCGCCCGATTGACTCCTCTAACTTAATAAGTCAAAGGAAATAATTGCATGTTACTTTTCTTTTTTATTTTAAAAACTTTAAATTCTTATTATACACTCCAATACATTAAACTACCAATACACACTCCAAAAAT
>AWUE01017245.1:0-21944 GCA_001974825.2 Corchorus olitorius
TAATATATATAAGTTTTTTAATTAAAAATAGTAAAATAGGTAAAAATAAAATAGGTATAAGGATATTAGATTTAATTAAATAAAAATAGAGTTTTTAGTTGAGTAAAACTGTAAAAGTATATTTAAAAAATTCTAATATATATAAGTTTTTTAATTAAAATAGTAAAATGGTAAAAATTATAAAGATATTAGATTTAATTAAATAAAAATAGAGTTTTTAGTTGAGTAAAACTATAAAAGTTTAAACAATGGCATTTAAGAAATATATTCGAAAAATAAGGGTATAATGGGCGATTCAAAAGTTTTACAGGTGAACGTACTTTTTAATATAGTATAGATAGATAAAACTTTATATTAAAAAATTTTAATATATCTAAATTTTTATTGAAAAATAGTATAATGGTAAAAATAAAGTAATTATAAAGATATTAGATAGATTTAATTGAATAAAAATAGAGTTTTTAGTAGAATAAAACTATAATAGTTAAGCAATGGTATTTAAGAACTCAAAATTTTTAATTAGAAAATTTCATAAATACCCTTAGTATTATAGTATAATAATTTTTCAATTAATATCTTTTTTAGTCATTGAATTTTTTTAATAATTATGTAAAGATATTATAATTCCAATATCTTAATTTTTATTAACTATTTTCATGTACCCACAAAAATCTATCTAATCATTCTTATCTCTTGAATCGATGGGAGAGAGCGAGAGAGTTGAAATTCTTTCAAACAATGTAGAGCGGTTCCTAACAACGTTTTCTTTTTTTCCTTTAACTTTCTTCTCCAATAATCCAAAATTTCAATCATCACATCTCTTTTTTTTTTTCATTTGTTTGTTTCTTCTTTGTAACCATCTACATTTCTCAAGTTCTAAGTTTTACAACCATTATATGCTTTAAACAAAACAAAACTGCGGATTTGCTTCAAGAAATGGAAACTTGGGTTTCTTAGCTAATTTTTTAAATATTAAATTTAGTTATTAAGAGGAATCAGTTTGGTTCAATTCCTCTATCTTTCGCTCCTTCTTCTTCTTTGTATCCTCATAGAGAATTCACGAATCCAATGCAAAGAAGAAAGGAATATTGAGTTTTTAAATTGTAAAAGTATAGAATATTGGGTATTTAAAATCTGAGAATTTTAATCAACTGGTTCACACATCCTCCTTATTCTTTTTCCTCTATTAGATATTCTGCTGTTAATCTTTCCTAGGGTTTAGAGTGAGATTTTTAGATTTGACATTCAAACAAAGGGAATTGGTTTTCTTCATGAGATAATTATAAGGGGTTTTCAGATTTTGACCATTGAACATATAATTAGAATGTTTTTTAAGGATTTAAACAATGCCAGAATTCTAGATTGTGGCAAATAGCACAAAAACAATACCACAATAATCGAATGATAGTATATAGCTAGAATTGATACACCGACATAATATTAAATATTAACCCTTATTTTAACCAAAAAAATATTTTTTTTGAAAGCTTTAACCAAAAAAAATATTAAACCATATCTTAATTGGTTTTTATTTAATTGAATTATCTTTATTTTAATATAATAATTTAAAAATAAAATTTTGGTGGTTTTATAATATCTTTTCATGATTAAAAAAAGTTTCATGACTAAAAAGAACACTAATAGAATAAACTAAGGGTATTTATGATCTTTCTCGAATATATATATAATAAATAAAAACAATTATGAGCAGTAAATTATTAATTATAATTATAATTGATTTACAATATCTTTCCTTAATTTGAAATTTTTTATAGTAGATTTACAATATCTTTCCATAAATTATAATCAAAACTACATAGTGTAGTTATCAAAATTTCATACAAAGGTTACCAAAATTTCATAAAAAAGTTATAAAAATTTCTTAAGGAAGTTAACAAATTTTCATAAAAAGGTTATCGAAATTTTATAGTGTGGTTATCAAAATTTCATAACAAGATTTAACCAAATTTCATAGGGAGGAAAATTATCAAAATTTGTGCTTATCAAAATTTCCTAAGGAGGTTAATAAAATTTAATAAGGAGGTTATGAAAATTTTATATAGAGGTTATCAAAATTAAATAGAGAGGATATCACAGTTTCATTCTCATATGGAGTTTATCGAAATTACATGATGCGATTATCGAAATTTTATGAGAAAGTTATCAAAATCTTCATAGTGCGGTTACCAATTTTACAGCGTGATTATCAAAATTTCATATGGAGATTATCGAAATTTTAAACCGAGCTTATCAAAATTTCATAGTGTGGTTATCAAATTTTCGTAAGGAGATTATCGAAACTTCATAATGAGATTACCAAATTTTCACAATGTGGTTATCAATAATTCTATGAAACAACTGTCAAAATGACATAGATTTCGATGACCATGTGAATCTCCCTCAAAAGAAACCCCATTCCCTATGTTTGCCCATAAAAGTTGTCTTTGAGGTCCTATGTTGCAAGTCAGATTACTCTCCTTGCCTTACTTATTGCTAAAAAGTGGTCTTAGTTCCACCATATATAGTCATTCATCTATATACTACTTGACTGTAGAGTGCCCTAGTCAGTTTTTTGGTATATTCATGGCATACAACTAAACTAGTCTTGTCATGCTTCAGTTTATTTAGTTGTAGTTATATAGTTTTCTTTGCTAGTTTTGTCTGTTCTGTCAACTCAGTTTATTTTGATTTATGGCTATAAATAGTCTACGTGATGTGTATATAACTAACTTGGTAGGCACTCTTAAAAATTAGCTTATGTTCTTGCACCATGGCCAACTTGAAGTCCATTCAGGCTCGTTAGAAAAAACACCTTCCCAACAGGCCTATGATGCCTAGCATGATCTTTTGTTGCTCTATAGTTGCAGAAAATATCACTTGGCGTGATTTTTTGCCAAAGAAATCAGTTGGATTCTTGAACTTAGCCATGTCCGTGAGAAGCAATTGGCTGAGGCAATGCCTTTCACCTTCATTTTGAACCTTGTTATGGTTATTAGAGGCCTTGTCTTCCCTGTTATCCCCTACAAAGGTTCTTATGTCAACCAAGTTAACTCCATCCTAAATTTAACAATCAATTCAGTGTAATCTGTTGGGATCAGCATGATAAATAATTATTTATACCCTAGTATAATTAAATTTATTCCAACTTATTTAGCGTCCTCCCATTGATTAGGGAAAATATATATTCTTTTTGCAGAACTAAAGAGTATGCCTTGCGAAAAAATTATTTATTCTTCAAGTTCCAATAACAATTATATTTAGTTTATACAAAGATACCATTAAATGTAATTGCTTAAAACATAATTTTCAATATTACTCATTATATATGAATCGATGGAGGGAAAATCAATTGTATATAGACCGAAAATCAGAAAAACAATACCATGATTAAAACCCTAATTATAAAACTATTTAGCTTGGATGTCCAATGTCTTGGTTTTTGTATATTTGTGATTGTTAAGGATAAAACCTGAGCTCTCATACAAGTTAAAAAAAAATAAACCAAGATAGAAGATAACAATGTAGAAACAAGATAAATTGCCTTAGAAATTTTGTGAAATTTCATAGTATCATTACTAAACTAGTCTTGTTATGGTTTGTAGCTATATAGTTTTCTTTTCTGGTTTTGTCTGTTCTGTCAGCTTAGTTTATTTTGTTTTATAGCTATAAATAGTCGAGGTGTTGTGTATATATATAACTTCGTAGGAACTCTTAAAAATTAACTTATGTTCTTGCACCATGGCCAACTTGAAGTCCCTTCAGGCTCATTAGAAAAAACACATTTCCAACAGGCCTATGATGCTTGGCAAGATCTTTTTGTGCTCTATAGTTGCAGAAAATATCATTTGGCGTGATTTTTTGCCAAAGAAATCAATTGGATTCTTACTTAGCCTGTCCGTGAGAAGCAATTGGCTGAGGCAATGCCCTTCACCTTAATTTTGAGCCTTGTTATGGTTTTCAGAGGCCTTGTCTTCCCTGTTATCCCCTACAAAGGTTCTTCTGTCAACCAGGTTAATTCCATCCTGAATTTAACAATCAATTCAGTGTTTTTTGTTGGGATCATCGTGATAACTATTTTTTATACCCTAGTATAATTAAGTTTATTCCACCTTATTTAGCATCTTTCCATTGATTAGGGAAAATATATATTCTTTTTGTGGAACTAAAAAGTATGCCTTGCTAAAAAAATATTTATTCTTTAAGTTCCAATAATAATTAATTTTGGTTTATACAAAGATACCATTAAATGTAATTGCTTAAAACATAATTTTCAATATTACTCATTATATGTGAATCGATGGAGGGAAAATCAATTGTATATAGACCGAAAATCAGAAAAACAATACCATTATTAAAACCCTAATTATAAACATATTTAGCTTGGATGTCCAATGTCTTGGTTTTAGTATATTTGTGAATGTTAAGAATAAAACTTGAGCTCTGATACAAGTTAAAAAAAAACCCCATATAAAAGATAACAATGTAGAAACAAGAGATATTGCCTTGGAAATTTTGTGAAATTTCATGGTATCATTACTAAACTAGTCTTGTTATGGTTCAGTTTATTTAGTTGTGGCTATATAGTTTTCTTTTCTGGTTTTGTGTGTTCTGTCAGCTTAGTTAGTTTTGTTTTATAGCTATAAATAGTCTAGGTGCTGTGTATATATATAACTCGGCTTCATTGGCCTATTTGAGAAACAATTTTTCCAAAAAGAATGGCCATTGTAACGATTTTTAAATAATTGTTAGCAGTTGCAGGTTATATACAGTACAGACCATTCATTTATAAGCTATAACTATATAAAACAAGAAAGCTAACAAACAGATGATGGCCAAAAAAAGAAAAAGCTAACAGACAAAGAACCAACCTAACAAGTCATTTATAGCTATATAAAACAAAACCAGAATTTTTTTTTGTTTTGTCTTTTCTGTTTTATTATTGTTTTTTTTTCTGTTCTAACAAGTAATTTGTTAGCTGCAATCATCGATGATGATTCACGTAGTGGAAGAGAAGAGAAAACAGCCTTGGAAATTTTTGTTCAAAGTTTCAATAACAGTGATTCAAACAATCTTAAATACACCCTCCATATTCAGGATTCTGAAACAGATCCCTTTAAAGCTGACACTGCTGGTTAGTCGTCTTTAAATTCAGTTCTGCTTCCTTTCTGTTAGTCTGAAACTTCATTTATTTGCTAATACTAAAATTGACTGCAACTTGGAAGTTAATCAAAGATAAAAAGGTTAAAGTGATCTTTGGCAAGGAGAAATGGGAAGTAACAGTTCTGGTTGCTGACGTGGAAGTCGAGCTCAAGGTCCAGTTCTATCTATGTTGGAATAAGAACATCACACCCTTCCTCCCTCAATGTTGAGTTGTAGGTAGGTGTTGTTTCTTCATTCTTTACAAGAATTGAGGTACGAATACCGATATTTTTTATCTTATAAAGGTTATTGAGAAATCGAATTAAATGACCGACTTTGACCTAGCGATTAATGTAGACAAACTCAAAGTTCTTGAAAAATCTGATAAAAATGGCAGTAAACCCAAAGCAAATGGTTCCAAAGGCACCATAACACCCAAGCACAATGGAACGATGAACTGAGTTCGTAACCAATATCACCCCGACCAAAAATAATGAATAAACTGTAAATGTTAGAATAAATTTAACTTGTTCAGTGGCAGACCCGCTTTCTGGACTTAGTGGGCGATAAAGATCTTTTATAAGTAAGGTTAGCGCCCAAAAGAAGCCCAAGGGGATCAAGCTAGGCTTCATTGGCCTATTTGAGAAATGATTTTTCCAAGAAGAATGGCCATTGTAATGATTTTTAAAAAATTGTTAGCAATTGCAGGTTATCTCAGTACAGAGCATTCATTTATAAGCTATAGCTATATAAAACAAGTAAGCTAACAAACAGATGATGGCCAAAAAAAGAAAAAGCTAACAAACAGACAAAGAACCAACCTAACAAATCATTTATAGCTATATAAAACAAAACTAGAATTTTTTTTGTCTTTTCTGTTTTATTATTGTTTTTTTATCAGTTCTAACAAGTAATTTGTTAGCTGCAATCATCGATGATTATTCATGTAGTGGGAAAGAAGAGAAAACAACCTTGGAAATTTCTGTTCAAAGTTTCGATAAAAGTGATTCAAACAATCATAAGTACTCCCTCCATTTTCCGGACTCTGGAAGATATCCCCTTAAAGCTGATACTGCTGGTTAGTCGTCTTTAAATTCAATTCTGCTTCCTTTCTGTTAGTCTGAAACTTCATTTATTTGCTAATACTAAAATTGACAGCAGCTCGGAAGTTAATCAACGATAAAAAGGTTAAAGTGATCTTTGGCAAGGAGAAATGGGAAGTAACAGTTCTGGTTGCTGACGTGGAAGCCGAGCTCAAGGTCCAGTTCTATCTATGTTGGAATAAGAACATCACACCCTTCCTCCCTCAATGTTGAGTTGTAGGTAGGTGTTGTTTCTTCATTCTTTACAAGAATAGAGGTACGAATTCCGATATCTTTTATCGCATAAAGGTTATTGTGAAATCGAATTAAATGACCGACTTTGACCTATAGGTTAATGTAGACAAACTCAAAGTTCTTGAAAAATCTAATAAAAATGGCGGTAATCCCAAAGCAAATTGTTCCAAAGGCACCATAACACCTAAGCACAATGGAACGATGAACTGAGTTCGTAACCAATATCGCCCTGACCAAAAATCCTATCTCTTTATATAGCGGTTTTACTTCGACATGCCACCTTGAGTTAAATTATTTTCGTCCAACTATGTGAAATCTGTGCTGAAAATCAAAATGTCCTTAACGAGAAACCTTGTTCCATCGGGATAAGCAATCGTATCCCCCACCGCATACTGCATACCGTTTTGACCTATAGGTTAATGTAGACAAACTCAAAGTTCTTGAAAAATCTAATAAAAATGGCGGTAAACCAAAAGCAAATTGTTCCAAAGGCAGCATAACACCCAAGCACAATGGAACGATGAACTGAGTTCGTAACCAATATCGCTCCAACCAAAAATAATGAATAAACTATAAATGTTAGATAAAGTCAACTTGTTCAGTGGCAGACCCGCTTTCTGGACTTACTGGGCGATAAAGATCTTTTATAAGTAAAGTTAGTGCCCAAAAGAAACCCAGTGGGATCAGCTCCGCCACCTGCTCTTCATGTACAGCACTAAACAGCAGCAGGTGGAACAGAGCTTCCCCGTAAATTGCCAGTATAATGTATAATACAACACTAATTTATCCGAAATGAATATCGAAATAAGCTTGTAATAACGAATTGCAATCTTAGTATAAGACAAAAAAAAATAATCTTAGAATATTTTATTTCTTAGCTTCCTTAGCTTTTCTTAAAAGAACTTTTTGGATCAGAATCATTAGATAATAATGAAAATGGAGGCAGAACTAAGCTATGCTCAATCTAGGAAAAAGCTTTCTGTTAATTCTCTAACAAAAAGGCTAAAGTTTCCAGAATCAACACCATATGAATCATCTTCATAGATGGCAACCACCATTTGCCAATTATAGGCCTGAACAAGAGCTTAGATGCATCTTATTTGTTAAACACCATTGCTAGCCATCCTAATAATAATAAAAAAAAAAGGCCAACGAGTTGGTGTCAACGATGGTCTTATAATCGACACTACAAATGAAATAATGGGAATCTGAGTCTGGGTTCCAATGTCAATAACCAAAGCTGATTTTTCCTAAGCATCAATTCCAATAGTACTTACTTTAACCTATCAAAGGATAAAACTTGAGCTCTGATACAAGATAAAAAAAAAAAACCAAGATAGAAGATAACAATATGGAAACCGGATAAATTGCGTTAGAAATTGTGTAACATTGAATAGTCTCATTTGGTTTGCAAATAACAACAAAATCCTATCTCCTTATATAGCGGTTTTCCTTCAACATGCCACCTTGGGTTAAATTATTTTCGTCCAGTTGTGTGAAATCTGTGCTGAAAATCCAAATGTCCTTAACGAGAAACCTTGTTCCATCGGGATATATAATCGTATCCCCCACCGCATACCGCATACCGTTTTGACCTATAGGTTAATGTAGACAAACTCAAAATTCTTGAAAAATCTAATAAAAATGGCGGTAAACCCAAAGCAAATTCTTCCAAAGGCAGCATAACACCCAAGCACAATGGAACAATGAACTGAGTTCGTAACCAATATCGCCCCAACCAAAAATAATGAATCAACTATAAATGTTAGATAAAGTCAACATGTTCAGTGGCAGACCCGCTTTCTGGACTTACTGGGTGATAAAGATCTTTTATAAGTAAAGTTAGCGCCCAAAGTAAACCCAATGGGATCAGCTCCGCCACCTGTTCTTCATGTACAGCGCTGAACAGCAGCAGGTGGAACAGAGCTTCCCCACAAATTGCCAGTATAATGTATAATACAACACTAATTTATCCGAAATGAATATCGAAATAAGCTTGTAATAACGAATCGCAATCTTAGTATAAGACAAAAAAAAATAATCTTAGAATATTTTATTTCTTAGCTTCCTTAGCTTTTCTTCAAAGAACTTTTTGGATCAGAATCATTAGATAATGATGAAAATGGAGGCAGAACTAAGCTGTGCTCAATCTGGGAACAAGCTTTCTGTTAATTCTCTAACAAAAGGGCTAAAGTTTCCAGAATCAACACCATATGAATCATCTTCATATATGGCAACCACCATTTGCTAATTATAGGCTTGAACAAGAGCTTAGATGCATCTTATTTGTTAAACACCATTGCTAGCCATCCTGATAATAAAAAAAGGCCAACGAGTTGCTGTCAACGATGGTCTTATCACCGACACTTGTAGACACTCATTTTTGTCCTATATCCTTTATTTAAATCAATTTGTTGCTTAATTGGCGTTAGGGTCACCTAGGGGGATTTTAGTCATTTGCACGTCGAGGGGCATTTTGGTCATTTGCGTATTTAGGGGCGTGTTGGTCATTTTATGTTCACTGTTAATTTAGATTAGGTAATTCATCTTTAGTCATCTAAATTGCATAAAAAAACCCAAAAAAATCTTAATGTGCACCTTTAGCATTTTTGCATATTTCATGACTTAGCTTCATTTAGTGATTTAGTGTTGTTGCATTTTAATCATGTAGTTTAAGCTTAATTTAGTTCATTGATTAGTTAACCCCCAATTTACAACTTAACAATTAGTTAGACATTTGCATAATTTTGAGGATGGTGTTAGTTGGAGAAAGCACATGAAAATGGAATTTGCAATTGGTTAGTAAAACACTTTCTCACTTTGCACATCTAATTAGTCCCTTTAAATTACTACCATAATTAGAAGACATATTCGAATTTGAGGTAATTTCATATGGCATCACACTTTGTATTGCATATTTTTTAGTTTCATGAGCATTATTATACATCATTCACACCTTGACATTTGAAAAGAATAATGGAGGGCATTGGGTAAAATTGAATGTTTTTTTATTGATTACATTGAAAGATGAAGGTAAGGAAACATTCGAATTACAAGCTAACTCAAGACAATTCTCTTCTTGTTTGTATTGTTGCTGATTGCATAACCAAAGCTGCTTATGCAAGCGTACCTGAAAACAAAGCCAAAAAACATGAGTCAAACAACAAAGCAAGTACACAAGTGAACTCTCAACACTGCAGTCCAAGGAAAGTGCAAATTTCATTACCTTAGGGATCTCGAACGGAAAAACTTTGTAAACGAAAGTCGTAGAGGACTCTCGGGGCTTCGATTTGAGTACAAGAATGACTCGTTTTGAAGTTGGGATAAATGAGATAAGGGCCCCGCAGTCCAGACCAGAAAAAGGCAAAATTCTGGGCAGAAAATCGCAGTCCAGGGAGATTGGGAAATTGGAACCCAAAACGACCCCAATTGCCAAAATGGTCTTCATGAAGATTAAAGAGAACACTCCAAGCTTTCCATAGCCTGCAAGAACACACCATTTGAAGCTGAATTGAAGAAGTTATGAATTTTTGAAGTTCAGGACGCAAGATGGCTCACAAGCAGCAAACGGCTTTTTTTTTTAAATCAATAGATCCATGCTTAAGCCTCACTTCATACCAGCAAGCATTGCAAAAATATACATCAGACACACATAAATTTAAATAGCACTCATCATGTAAAATTCAAAAAAGGAGAGATCGTGCATCTTTGCATTAAAGCAGTTCATTTGGCATTATATAGGCAGCATATTCATCACCAAAAAACCACATGGCATTGAGAATAAAACTTGACCGTGGTAAAAAACTTAGGATGCCAGATGGAGTTCTCATTAATGGGAAGTTGATATTCATGTGGGACAATCATATTCCTCCTTAATTACCATGGATCAGAATGCAATAATTGGTCACTACATTGTCGCAAGTGCTAGATATGCCAAATGAATTGGTTTAGCAAAAAGTTACAGGTGTGGCCATCTTGTATCATTCCAATTCAAAGGGTCCTGCAACTGATCCTTTGCCTACTCCACCAAATGATATTTATGACAAGTGGTCAGCAATGGACCAAGCAAAGGCCATCAGGCAAAATTCAAATGCAAATGGAACTCGCCCAAATCCACTAGCAGAATTGTAGGAAAATTCCATAAAGCAAAGGAAGGTTCTCACCGTGACAACTCATTCACCTATGTCAATTCTGTTTTTTTTTATTCTTATCCCCTCCCTCAACAACCTGAAAAAGGACAAAGTGATAAGCACCAGTGATAAGTGGAAGAGAACTTCAGTGCTATTTTTGACCATAGGGGAAGATTCTTTGCATTTTGAGGACAGCTCATCAAGAGCTCAATTCTTATCCACCGGGCAGCAAAATTTACCTGCCTCAAGAAGCAATATTTTGGCTTTTAAAAAGAAGGGCCTGGTACGGGTGTTGGGGAGAAGGAGGAAGGGTTATTTTCTGGATGAAATCATTCTCTCACCCTCTTCCTTCGAGTTCTCAAGAGAAAGCAGAAAAAACAAGAGTAAAGAGAAAGCCAGGTAGTGAATGAACGAGGCAAATCCACGGATTTAATTCAAACATCACTTTGCTTTGTACTATTGGTTTTCAAACGTTTTAACAAACAAAATCCCACGGTTTTCTTTGGTTTTTTTTTGGAGGGGTTTCAGTGGTGAGATCTTTGTTTTGTTGATTTAAGAATCAATTAGGGTTGGTGCGCTGTTTTTTAAAATCAATTGCTAGATTTGAGAGGTGTTTGCAGTAGGGTTCTTAGAAAGGGGAAGAAGCTATCGAAGTGGGGAAGAAGAAGAAGGCTCGATTAAGAAGGGGAAGCTAAGCTGAACGACGTCGTTTGGTTGGTAAGATTTCTTTCCTTTTCAATTTAATCCTTCAACTTGAGAGATCTATGTGATTTGACGCCTCTGTTTGCTATTTGGGTCAATTTAGGGCTTGTTTTTGTGACTTATACCTCTAATTGATTTAATTTGGATCAATTTATGAATATTCATATGTTATATGGTAATTTGGTCTCAAAGGTGTCAACTTGGTGTGTAAAGTGATAAATATGTTTAAGATTTTTGATTTCTAGTCTAAAGTAATTGTTTCTTTGTTAATTATGGAAATTGGGATCTAGGCTAAAGATTGAATTTTTAGTGGAAATTGTGTTTATTCATGACAAATTGATTTTGAGATCTTGATGTTCAAGTTGGAAGTAATTTAAATGGATTTCATGATCTCGAATTAAGTTAATTTGGATTTGAAAATTGAGGTTTTGATTTAAAGTTATGATTTTTCCTTAAATTAAAGATGACTTGAGGATGACATGTTGAGACACTTTGGGTCATTTTTAATTCTTGGAAAAACAAAGCTTAGAATTAAAAACCCAATTTTCCAAATTTGAAAAATAATTTAAAAGAAATTAGTGAATCCTTTTAAATGCCTTTTAATTTGGGAATCAAGATTTTCAGTCTAGAGATTTGATTTCCTAAAACTAGATTCAATTATTTTCCTTTAGCTTAGAATTGTTCTTGTTTTGGTCTTTGAATTTAGATTTGCATCTTGATTTATTTGTATGCCTCCTGAACTTTGCTAATTGTTTTCCTTGATGTGCAGAAAAGTCCCCAGTTGTCCAATTTGGCCATTAGCTTCTAGTTTCTTTCAGATTATTTATTAATTCAATTATATTTGGGCTTGTAATTAATTTAAGTTAGTTTGGTAATTAGTAGATAAGCATATACATACCATATTTACTTTTGGTTGATTTAAACTGTTTGCATTACACGCCACTATTATATGTTCCGATTTATAAAGTGACGTTTTTTTACTATGACGGGCGAATCCCGGGTAAAGATGCATGAGCACAACCTCACGGGATTTCGCTCCGAGATCGAACAACCTTTATGAATATCCCTGGGGGGCCGGGCTAGGTTCGTAATGGTTGACTCGAGTAAACCCCACTTTATCGATCAAATGATTAAAATGAACTAGTTCATGCATCATCTGCATTCATTTTCCTTCCATTTTAGGTATAATCAAGAAAATACAAAAAGATCATTTTCCTCCGAAAAGCATTTTTCAAAAGTCAGTGTTCTCTTATTCAATTTTCAAAAATCAAGAAATGGATAATTCAAGAGTTTTCAAGGTAAGCGTTTTCAAAGAAGAATGTTTTCTTAAATCAAGCAATCCAAAAGAAAAAGTTTCAAAAATGATTTTATTTTCTTTTATAACCCTTTTCCTCTAATAATCAAGATTTAAAAGCAACCTTTAGTATTAACCCATTAGATTTAGTTTAGACTAGAGGTACCGTCGTTTGACGGGCGTCTCGGGGGTGCTAATCCTTCCCCGGGCGTAATCGACTCCCGAACCTAGGTCTAGGTGACGTGACCGGACCCGTAGGTTTAGTGGGTCCTATGCCAAGCACTAGACCAAATTAAACCAATTAGGACAATTAGGTGGCTAATCACACCTTAGAAAAAAGATTAGTGGCGACTCCATTTCCAACGTCGTTTCGACAGGGTTCCCCGGACCCGAACGTTTCGACAACTTGGCGACTCCACTAGGAATTTGAGTCTGGGTTCCACTGTCAATAAACAAAGCTGATTTTTACTAAGCATCCGTTCCAATAGTACTTACTTTAACCTATCAAAGGATAAAACTTGAACTCTGATACAAGATAAAAAAATAAACCAAGATAGAAGATAACAATAAGGAAACCGGATAAATTACGTTAGAAATTGTGTAACACTGAATAGTCTCATTTGGTTTGCAAATAACAACAAAATCCTATCTCATTATATAACGGTTTTCCTTCGACATGTCACCTTGGGTTAAATTATTTTCGTCCAGCTGTGTGAAATCTGTGCTGAAAATCCAAATGTCCTTAACGAGAAACCTTGTTCCATCGGAATTTACAATCGTATCCCCCACCGCATACCGCATACCGTTTTGACCTATAAGTTAATGTAGACAAACTCAAAGTTCTTGAAAAATCTAATAAAAATGGCGGTAAACCTAAAGCAAATTGTTCCAAAGGCAGCATAACACCCAAGCACAATGGAACGATGAACTGAGTTCATAACCAATATCGCGCCGACCAAAAATAATGAATCAACTATAAATGTTAGATAAAGTCAACATGTTCAGTGGCAGACCCGCTTTTTCTGGACTTATTGGGTGATAAAGATCTTTTATAAGTAAAGTTAGCGCCCAAAGTAAACCCAATGGGATAAGCTCCGCCACCTGTTCTTCATGTACAGCGCTGAACAGCAGCAGGTGGAACAGAGCTTCCCCAAAAATTGTCAGTATAATGTATAATACAACACTAATTTATCCGAAATGAATATCGAAATAAGCTTGTAATAACGAATTGCAATCTTAGTATAAGACAAAAAAAAAATAATCTTAGAATATTTTATTTCTTAGCTTCCTTAACTTTTCTTCAAAGAACTTTTTGGATCAGAATCATTAGATAATGATGAAAATGGAGGAAGAACTAAGCTGTGCTCAATCTGGGAACAAGCTTTCTGTTAATTCTCTAACAAAAGAGCTAAAGTTTCCAGAATCAACACCATATGAATCATCTTCATAGATGGCAACCACCATTTGCCAATTATAGGCCTGAACAAGAGCTTAGATGCATCTTATTTGTAAAACACCATTGCTAGCCATCCTGATAATAAAAAAAGGCCAACGGGTTGCTGTCAACGATGGTCTTGTCACCGACACTACAAATGAAAGAATGGGAATTTGAGCCTGGGTTCCAATGTCAATAACCAACGCTGATTTTTCCTAAGCATCTGTTCCAATAGTACTTACTTTAACCTATCAAAGGATAAAACTTGAGCTCTGATACAAGATAAAAAAAATAAACCAAGATAGAAGATAACAATAAGGAAACCAGATAAATTACGTTAGAAATTGTGTAACATTGAATAGTCTCATTTGGTTTGCAAATAACAACAAAATCCTATCTCATTATATAACGGTTTTCCTTCGACATGTCACCTTGGGTTAAATTATTTTCGTCCAGCTGTGTGAAATCTGTGCTGAAAATCCAAATGTCTTTAACGAGAAACCTTGTTCCATCGGGATATATAATCGTATCCCCCACCGCATACCGCATACCGTTTTGACCTATATGTTAATGTAGACAAACTCAAAGTTCTTGAAAAATCTAATAAAAATGGCGGTAAACCCAAAGAAAATTGTTCCAAAGGCAGCATAACACCCAAGCACAATGGAACGATGAACTGAGTTCGTAACCAATATCGCCCCGACCAAAAATAATGAATCAACTATAAATGTTAGATAAAGTCAACATGTTTAGTGGCAGACCCGCTTTCTGGACTTACTGGGCGATAAAGATCTTTTATAAGTAAAGTTAGCGACCAAAGCAAACCCAATGGGATCAGCTCCACCACTTGTTCTTCATGTACAGCGCTGAACAGCAGCAGGTGGAACAGAGCTTCCCTACAAATTGCCAGTATAATGTATAATACAACACTAAATTATCCGAAATAAATATCGAAATAAGCTTGTAATAACGAATCGCAATCTTAGTATAAGACAAAAAAAATAATAATCTTAGAATATTTTATTTCTTAGCTTCCTTAGCTTTTCTTCAAAGAACTTTTTGGATCAGAATCATTAGATAATGATGAAAATGGAGGCAGAACTAAGCTGTGCTCAATCTGGGAACAAGCTTTCTGTTAATTCTCTAACAAAAGGACTAAAGTTTCCAGAATCAACACCATATGAATCATTTTCATAGATGGCAAACACCATTTGCCAATTATAGGCCTGAACAAGAGCTTAGATGCATCTTATTTGTTAAACACCATTGCTAGCCATCCTAATAAAAAAAAAAAGGCCAACGAGTTGCTGTCAACGATTGGTCTTATCACCGACACTACAAATGAAAGAATGGGAATTTGAGCCTGGGTTCCAATGTCAATAACCAAAGCTGATTTTTCCTAAGCATCAATCCATTCCAATAGTACATACTTTAACCTTTCAAAGAATAAAACTTGAGCTCTGATACAAGATAAAAAATAAACCAAGATAGAAGATAACAATATGGAAACCGGATAAATTGCGTTAGAAATTGTGTAACATTGAATAGTCTCATTTTGTTTGCAAATAACAACAAAATCTTATCTCCTTATATAACGGTTTTCCTTCGACATGTCACCTTGGGTTAAATTATTTTCGTGTAGCAGTGTGAAATCTGTGCTGAAAATCCAAATGTCCTTAACGAGAAACCTTGTTCCATCGGGATGTACAATCGTATCCCCCACCGCATACCGCATACCATTTTGACCTATCGGTTAATGTAGACAAACTCAAAGTTCTTGAAAAATCTAATAAAAATGGCGGTAAATCCAAAGCAAATTGTTCCAAAGGCAGCATAACACCCAAGCACAATGGAACGATGAACTGAGTTCGTAACCAATATCGCCCCGACCAAAAATAATGAATACACTATAAATGTTAGATAAAGTCAACATGTTCAGTGGCAGACCCGCTTTCTGGACTTACTGGGCGATAAAGATCTTTTATAAATAAAGTTTGCGCCCAAAGTAAACCCAAGGGGATCAGCTCCGCCACCTGTTCTTCATGTACAGCGCTGAACAGCAGAAGGTGGAACAAAGCTTCCCCGCAAATTGTCATTATAATGTATAATACAACACTAATTTATTCGAAATGAATATCGAAATAAGCTTGTAATAACGAATCGCAATCTTAGTATAAGACAAAAAAAATAATAATCTTAAAATATTTTATTTCTTAGCTTCCCTAGCTTTTCTTCAAAAAACTTTTTGGATCAGAATCATTAGATAATGATGAAAATGGAGGCAGAACTATGTTGTGCTCAGTCTGGGAACAAGCTTTTCTGTCTCTAACAAAAGGGCTAAAGTTTCCAGAATCAACACCATATGAATCATCTTCATAGATGGCAACCACCATTTGCCAATTATAGGCCTGAACAAGAGCTAAGATGCATCTTATTTGTTAAACACCATTGCTAGCCATTCTGATTTTTAAAAAAAAGACCAATGAGTTGTTGTCAACAATGGTCTTATCACCGACACTACAAATGAAAGAATGGGAATTTGAGCATGGGTTCCAATGTCAATGACCAAAGCTGATTTTTCCTTAGCATCCATTCTAATAGTACTTACTTTAACCTATCAAAGGATAAAACTTGAGCTCTGATACAAGATAAAAAATAAACCAAGATAGAAGATAACAATATGGAAACCGGATAAATACATGCCACCTTGGGTTAAATTATTTTCGTCCAGCTGTGTGAAATTTGTGCTAAAAATCCAAATGTCCTTAACAAGAAACCTTGTTCCATCGGGATGTACAATCGTATCCCCCCCCCCCACCGCATACCGTTTTGACCTATCGGTTAATGTAGACAAACTCAAAATTCTTGAAAAATCTAATAAAAATGGCGGTAAAACCAAAGCAAATTGTTCCAAAGGCAGCATAACACCCAAGCACAATGGAACGATGAACTGAGTTCGTAACCAATATCGCCCCGACCAAAAATAATGAATAAACTATAAATGTTAGATAAAGTCAACCTGTTCAATGGCAGACCCGCTTTCTGGACTTACTGGGCGATAAAGATCTTTTATAAGTAAAGTTAGCACCCAAAAGAAACCCAAGGGGATCAGCTCCGCCACCTGTTTTTCATGTACAGCGCTGAACAGCAGAAGGTGGAACAGAGCTTCCCCGCAAATTGTCATTATAATGTATAATACAACACTAATTTATCCGAAATGAATATCGAAATAAGCTTGTAATAACGAATTGCAATCTTAGTATAAGACAAAAAAAAATAATAATCTTAGAATATTTTATTTCTTAGCTTCCTTAGCTTTTCTTCAAAGAACTTTATGGATCAGAATCATTAGATAATGATGAAAATGGAGGCAGAACTAAGCTGTGCTCAATCTGGGAACAAGCTTTCTGTCAATTCTCTAACAAAAGAGCTATAGTTTCCATAATCAACACCATATGAATTAGGGCTGTGCATAGGTCGGTTTCAACCGAGAAACCGACCGAATCCGATGGAAAAACGATTGAGGCGAGACAGCTTTGTCAGTTTAGCGGTTATTTCGGTCTTTAAAACGGTTTAAACGATTGTATCGGTCGGTGGCGGTTCCAACGATATGGAACCGAAATCGACCGAGAAACCGACGTTTAAAACGACGTCGTTTTGCCTATATAATATAATTTGATATAATATATATTTTTAGTTTATATATATATATATATATATATATATATATATATTAACTAATAACTTAATAGTTAAATTCCAAAAATATATAAAGGTTTGAAAACAGAAAAATATTTACCTTTTCTCTTCTCTCTCTTTTTTTCCTCCATTTTCCCTCGACTTTCTCTCTCTACTTTGCCTCTCTCACCACACCGTCCTTCCTCTGTTTCTCCGGTGAGCCGTCGCCGGAAATTCACTTCACTTATTCGTTTAACACTTCTGTTATCTGGTAAGTCTTCTTCTTCTTCCTTTCTTCTTTTTTCAATGTCAAAATCAAGTTTCTACTTCCTGAAGAAAACCCAAAACTCCACTGATTTTCTACTTCCTCTCCATCCATGCAAGACATAAAAAAATCTTTGAATACTTGACTAATTTTTCCCAAATTTTTATAGGAGAAGTCTTGAAACATCAGTTTTAGGGTTTCAAAGAAATGGAAAACCCTAATGATAATGGGGGTGGCGACAACAATGAAGGTAAATACTCAAAATTAGCTAAATTTAAATTTCTTAGCATTATTTGTGGATGATTCTGTTGAAAAATGAAACCCTAATTTAATTTTAGGGTTAAAACCGAATCATAATTTGGGGGTTTCTACTTATTTGCTTTGTGGAATTGAATGGAATTATGTGTTACAGACTTATGCTATGTTTTTGTATTCTTATTGGTTTTGATAGCATTTCCTGAGTTTTAAACCTTTGATGTTAATTGTTAAGTGTCATGATGATTGCAAGTCTCAAACCTTTGATGTTAATTGTTAAGTGTAAGTGTCATGATGATTGCAAGTCTGTTTTATAAGAAAAAACTATTTTTCTTGATACAAATATGTATAGAAGACAGAAACTGGTTAATGCCTATGCCTAAACTTGTCCATGAAAGAACTTTGAATGATACTGTTATTACTTTGAAAGTGATATATAGTGTAATCTACTAATCTAGTGCTATAATAATAAAGTAAAGACATTTCCTTAGTTAAGGGTCTAATTACATTCTGCTCTGTCATGACTCATTCATGTGTTCTATAATATATAATCTTAATTAAGAATGTTGATTCAAGGTTTGGTAAGGTCTGCAATGGCCGCGATCATTTCATTTTTAAATTTTAAGCTTAATATGTCTTGTGAGATTGTTAGCACATAGATGTACTTAAATATTTTACATTCTATGAAACCGGTTTTTGTTCATTACTTTCTAAATGCTCTGTTTGATTAGCTCCTAACCAATTTAATTAGATCTACTCTTTACTCCTGTCAACTGACTCTGTGCTGAGTAATAGAAAACTTGGTGTCATGACTCATGAATCATGTTATGTTAGTAGCTTGTTAATTGTTATTGTCTACTGAAGCTGAATGCTACCGCTTTGGCGGGTCATGAAAATGACAATGAAAACTAGTTTGAGCTGGGTTTATTAAGGTGATTTTTTTTCTTTTGTTTTTCCTTGTTGCCTGACTCAAATAGATCATGATGAAAACATTTTTTAAAGAATATTGTAGAAAAGCAAGTTAGATAACTGTAAATCCATAATAATAATATTCCAGCTCTTGTCATGTCTCACTTTTTCATCATGTAAACAATCATGATATAAAGAAGATATTAAAGCAAAGCATTGTTCTTCCTTTATCTTTATCTGGGCAGTTCTCGATAAATTATGAATTGCTGCTATTCTATTATATATTTAGGAGTTTATTTGTTTTCATATTTGTAAGTTGCATATGTGTAATACATCAGCAAAAGCAAGTGCACCAAAAAGAGTGGATAACAAAGCAAGTTTTAAAGCAAAGTTGTTTTGTCTTCTCTTCCAAACTTTAATCTCTCTGCTAATTTTTAAAGTTGGGTTCACCATTGTCAAACTTTCTGATGCTTTTGATTTGCTTACCACCATTAAAAAAACAAAAAATCATGAAGATCAAAAAGATACTGTAAATGCAAATATGTCTTGTGAGATTGTTAGCACATAGATGTACTTAAATATTTTACATTATGCATTCTGCTCATAAATATTTTACATTGATATATTTTGCATTCTGCTCATTTCATTTTACATGTATAGAAGACAGAAACTGTTTAAAACTTACTGGAATGAAATAGGGAACTCTGCCATAGCTACTGTTCAAAGTTTTTTTTCCCCTTCCCATTCAGGACATTTATTTAAAAAATTGAATGAAACTACCATGATACTTATTCCAAAAAATTCAAATCCTACTGAAATTTCACATATCAGGCATATTGGTTTCTGCAATACTATTTATAAATTGATCACTACATTCTGTTTAAGATATACTACTATATATATAATCTGCTTTAAATCTGTGTTGTATATTATAATTATTCTACATTCTGTTTTTGCTTATTCAGTTGAGAGCCATCATTCAAGCTCAGGCACCGATGATGGTGGTGGAGAGGAGGTTCTTGGGCCTGCAGTTCCTCCCACACGAACTCAAGAGAGTAGAAGAAAACCTGCAAAGTCTTCCAAAAGGCCGCCACTTGCACCAAAGCCTCCTGCTACAAAAAAAGATAAGTGTTTGTCAAAGGTATGGAAACATTTCACCAAATTTAATGCACCTGATGGTAGTAAGAAAGCTAGGTGCAATTACTGCGATAAAGTTTATTGTGCTGATGGTAAGCTTAATGGAACTAGTAACTTAAATGGCCATGTTAAGACTTGCAAGGCAATGCCTAATGGTGCTAATGTAGACTTGAACCAAGCTAAATTGGTATTTAAAAGTGGGGAAGATAGGGAAGGGTCTGTTAGTACATGGAAATTTAATTCTGATGCTATTAGGAAAAGTATTGCAAAGATGATTATTCTTGATGAGTTACCATTTAGGTTTGTTGAAGGGAAAGGGTTTATAGAATTTCTAGCAACTGCACGTCCTAGGTTTAAAGTTCCTTCAAGGTGGACTGTTACCAGGGATTGTATGTAGATTTATCAAGATGAGAAATTGGCACTTAGAAAGGAATTTGCTGCCATAAAAGGAAGGGTTTGTATAACAACTGATAGTTGGAGTTCAGTTCAAAGAAATAATTATATGGTCTTGACTGCACATTTTGTGGATCAAAATTGGATTTTGCACAAGAAGATCATAAATTTTTTTCCCATTACTAGTCATAGGGGTGAATTCATGGGAAAAGCTATTGAAAAATGTTTAAGGGATTGGGGTTTGTTGGATAGATTGATGACCATAACAGTAGACAATGCTACTAACAATGATGTTGCTTTGTCTTATATAAGGAAGAAGCAAGGTGATGAAGCTACTAGTGTATTGGGTGGGAAGTACCTACACATGAGATGTGTAGCCCATATTTTGAATTTGGTGGTTAATGATGGTCTTAAGGTAATGGGTGGTCCTGTTGACAAAATTAGGGAGAGTGTGAGGTACATTAGGAATTCTAATATGAGGCTTGCAAAATTTAAAGAATTGGCTACAAAACTAAAGGTTAAGGCAAAGGTTGGGTTGTTAGGTGATGTTGCCACAAGGTGGAATTCCACCTTTATGATGTTGGACCGTGCGCAAGAGTATGCAAAGGTGTTTGAGGCTTATGAAGATGAAGACTCCAATTTCAGGGCAGAATTGGAGGCATCACCATGTAAGGGTCCTCCAACAAGGACAGATTGGGAAAAGGCTAGGAAGTTAAACTTCTTCTTGAAGAAGTTCTACCAGCTAACCTTGAAAGTTTCAGGTACAATTCTGTTTTTCAAAACTGTTTTTCAATTCTGTTTTGAATTTCTGTTTTACTTTTCAATTATGTTTTACATTCCTGTTTTACTTTTCAATTCTGTTTTACATTTCTGTTTTACTTTTCAATTCTGTTTTGCATTTCTGTTGTTAAACTGAGGAATTCTGTTTTGCATTTCTGTTTTGCAATTCTGTTAAACTGAGGAATTCTGTTTTGCATTTCTGTTTTACATTTCAATTTTGTTTAGTGTTTTGCATTTTTCAATTAGTTTTTCAATTCTGTTTTGCATTTTTCAATTAGTTTTTCAATTCTGTTTTGCATTTAACTCACCTATTTTTTTCTAGGTTCAACTTATGTCACTGCAAACACTTTCCTTCAAGACATTTGCTCCATTTATGTGGCAATGAAGGAGATGGAAAAGAATACGGATACTGATGTCAGTGGCATGGCAAGTCGAATGAAGGCAAAGTTTGAGAAATATTGGGGGTTCGATGGAGAAGATTAACATTCTT
>AWUE01017246.1:0-16944 GCA_001974825.2 Corchorus olitorius
TGTACCCATTGCAAAATGCTCAAGTCTCTTACATGGCGTCCAAAGTAAGTGATGCACTGTTGATCTCTTTGAAGACTATAGAAGGCTAATGGAGCCAGATAGAATGGAGACTACCCCAGCTGTTCAAGCTACTGCCTCCTCTTCCCATAAAAATATGGACATGTTGGATGATGATGATGATGTCCTAAATGAGTTCAAACAGTCATTGGACAGTGGCAAGGAAGACCACCAATCTGAGCTTGATAAGTACTTGAAAGAGGATACAGAACCTGTCGGGAAAGGGCATGAATTCGATGTACTGTGTTGGTGGAAAGTGAATAGCCACAGGTTTCCTGTCTTTTCTGCTCTTGCAAGGGATGTTTTGACAATCCCAATTTCCACGGTCGCTTCCGAATCTGCATTCTCCACGGGTGGAAGGGTTTTAGACGCCTTTAGGAGTTGTATGGTCCCATCAATTGTCCAAGCATTAATCTGCACTCAAGACTGGCTACGTGGTAGAGCTTCACAATTGGATTTGGATCTAATTGTTGATGTAGAAGACCAAGAAAAGTTCGATGAGATTGCTCTAGGTATGTATTTCAAATTTTCAATATTATTTTTTTCTTTATTGCTTTAGGTTAATTATATATATTTACTGAATTTTTTTGTTTAATGCTTTGCTTGCTTAGATGGATCCAAGAAGTCCTTGGATCCAATAATTGATGCTTGAGGTGGATAGCAAAGGGCTTTGAAGTATGGACTGCATCATTGAAGGTAATTGCATTTACAATTGATCATTCATGCTTGCAATTTGCATAATTGCATTTGCATTTATAGTATGCAGTTTGTACTTGTAGTTCAGTAATCAGTATGTTGTTGGCTTGTTGCTGCTGCCTGCTGGAGCTGGAATCTGCTTGACACTTGACAGGACTGGAATCTTGCTGCCTTGGCCTTGCAATGCTTGCTGCATGATTGAAAATTGGAATGTTGTTGCTGACTTGCTGTGCTGAGAATTGAGATGCTATCTTACTTCATAGCTCATGTTATATATTAGATTAGTGGTAGATAATTAGTACTAGATAATAGATATAGATTATTTAGATTTTAGGCTTGATGCAAATTGGTTGTAAAGTTGGAATGTTGCATCATGCTAACTGCTACTGCCTAATGCCTATCTTTGCTGCCTGCTTGGTATTTTTGATATTGCAGGCTTTTTTGTAAGTGTTTTTGTGCAGCCTAACTTAGGTATATATCATATGATCATGATGAATTGATGTCTGATGATGATAGATTAGATAGAAATGATTTCCAATGGTGAAATGGAATTGGATTGGAAGTGCAAATATCAGGAATTGTATAGGGCTATAGGCTAGCTACATCTTTTGTAAATGACAATATGACATGAAATTAGTGGAGCAATTTATTTATTTTCAATGCTCTGATTTCTGAATGTCTAGTCTACTACCAAGTACCAATTGATGAATTGAAATGATTGATTAAGTGATTTTCGGTTCCAACCGAGAACCGACCGAAACCGCCACAACCGAACAGCCTCGGTTTCTAGCGGTTTAATCAACTTCGCGGCCGGTTTCGGTTAGCCATAATTTCCCTCGGTTAAGTCAGTTAGGTTTATAAAACCGACCGACCTAACCGTAACCGACCCGTTGCACAGTCCTAATATTAATCATCTTCATAGATGGCAACCACCATTTGACAATTATAGGCCTGAACAAGAGCTTAGATGCATCTTATTTGTTAAACACCATTGCTAGCCATCCTGATTAAAAAAAAAAAAAAAAGGCCAACGAGTTGCTGTCAACGATGGTCTTATCACCGACACTACAAATGAAAGAATGGGAATTTGAGCCTGGGTTCCAATAACCAAAGCTGACTTTTCCTAAGCATCCATTCCAATAGAACTTACTTTAACCTATCAAAGGATAAAACTTGAGCTCTGATACAAGATAAAAAATAAACCAAGATAAAAGATAACAATATGGAAACCGGATAAATTGCGTTAGATATTGTGTAACATTGAATAGTCTCATTTGGTTTGCAAATAACAACAAAATCCTATCTCCTTATATAGCGGTTTTCCTTCGACATGCCACCTTGGGTTAAATTGTTTTCGTCCAGCTGTGTCAAATCTGTGCTGAAAATCCAAATGTCCTTAACGAGAAACCTTGTTCCATCGAGATATACAATCGTATCCCCCACCGCATACCGCATACCGTTTTGACATATAGGTTAATGTAGACAAACTCAAAGTTCTTGAAAAATCTAATAAAAATGGCGGTAAACCCAAAGCAAATTGTTCCAAAGGCAGCATAACACCCAAGCACAATGGAACGATGAACTGAGTTCGTAACCAATATCGCCCCGACCAAAAATAATGAATAAACTATAAATGTTAGATAAAGTCAACTTGTTCAGTGGCAGACCCGCTTTCTGGACTTACTGGGCGATAAAGATCTTTTATAAGTAAAGTTAGCGCCCAAAAGAAACCCAAGGGGATCAGCTCCTCCACCTGTTCTTCATGTAGAGCGCTGAACAGCAGAAGGTGGAATAGAGCTTCCCTGCAAATTGACAATATAATGTATAATACAACACTAATTTATCCGAAATGAATATCGAAATAAGCTTGTAATAACGAATCGCAATCTTAGTATAAGACAAAAAATAATAATAATCCTAGAATATTTTATTTCTTAGCTTCCTTGGCTTTTCTTCAAAGAACTTTTTGGATCAGAATCATTAGATAATGATGAAAATGGAGGCTGAACTAAGCTGTGCTCAATCTGGGAACAAGCTTTCTGTTAATTCTCTAACTAAAGGGCTAAAGTTTCCAGAATCACCACCGTATGAATCATCTTCATAGATGGCAACCACCCATTGCCAATTATAGGCCTGAACAAGAGCTTAGATGCATCTTATTTGTTAAACACCATTGCTAGCCATCCTGATAAAAAAAAAAGGCCAACGAGTTGTTGTCAACGATGGTCTTATCACCGACACTACAAATACATCCTGATAAATACATCCTGATAAATAATAGCTATATAATCTATGCAATAAGCCCTCTGATTCTCAATTTTAGGACGATTTAGCCCCTTCAAGTACCATTTTTTCCTATTTTGTCAAAGTTTGATGGCTACGTTTTTCTTCAATGTCAAAGTTCGAGGGCTAAATTTTTATATCAATTTGGAGTCATTTGCTTCTTTTATTTCATGTGACCGAAGCCCATTCAGTTGTCCCTTTAGTGATAGCTGGAATGTCATTTTGTCTATTAAGTCTCAACAAATTCAATCACTTTATTAGTAAACTTTTATCAACAATAAAGGTTAAAGGTTATAAAAGAATACTTTGACAATATCAACAAATTAAAGTTGTGTTTAGGTGAAATATAGCATTCAAGTTCGAGCCCCCTTAAGATATTTGTTGGGTGATTCTAATCAACCCTCAAATGCTTATAAGGCTAATTCAGAGTTTCATCAAGATTGGTTAAAAATGAAGGTTAGTAGATTAATAATCAAAGATTGGAAAAAGTTGTAAAAGTTGATTCATATATTGATTCTTGTCAAACAGTGGTGAACTGGTCACTTGGTGCCTTAGGTGTATTTTACACTGACACCAGTTGGCCCATGTGGCCAACTATTTGCCAGTTCAAACGGTGATTTCCCGCTGGAGCAAAATGCTCCAATTGGGCACCATTTCAATTTTTTCCCTCAAGACCCCACCTTTTTTTTCCGTTTCTTTATTTTCTTTTTTCTTTTTCTTTTTAAATTTTATTAGTACTTAAATTTATACAATAATGATTAATAAATATAAGTTCATATTTATAATATTTCAGTTTTTATTATATATTTCAAAAATTAAATATTTTTAAAGAAGTGAATAAATAATTAAAATTGCTAGTAGTTAATTATAAATATGCATAAATATGATTTGTTAGTATATGAAAATGTAATAAGGTTATACAAAAAAACATAATAATGCTATAAAGAAAGAAGTAACCTTTCATCCTTTGTAATTTTTAATAACATTTTTATCAACAATGAAGGTTACTGATTTCATTATATGATTTTATATATAAAAAGTGATGATTATTTGATACACTGTGAAATTTGGACTTCACAAGCGGGGTGAGGAGTTGACACATATCCATTTCCTGATTTGATTTTATTTTTGAAACTCAAAACTATTCCCTAAAGGACACATGTCAACCCTTAAACCCCGCATGTGTAGTTTGTTAAACTCCACTGACATTGTATTGTATAATTTTCCTATAAAAAAAACTATAAATTCAGTAACTTTACATCCTTAGTAATTAGTAATTCTAATGTTCGTTTATCAATAATAGAAATTACTAATTTTCATATCTAATTAAGGTTACTAAAAAAGATTTGAAGATTATCAAAACAATAATGATTCTATCAACACATTCAATAATCTTACATGCTTAGTAACGTTAGTTAACCTTCATTATTAATATTGGTAAAGGTATCCAATTTTTTTAATCTAAGTTAATAAAAACTATAATGATTATATAAAATATATAGTACTATCAACAAATTCAATAATATTGCAGTCATAGTTAGTCACTTTGATTTTCAAATTTCTTATTTATGGTTACTTAAAAAGATAAACTTTAATCAAAGAAGCGTCTTATATTGAGAAACACAATCGATAAAATCCTTATAGAGAAGAAAAAGACAAAATTAGTATTGGTATTGGTATTGGTATTGTAGACATCCGGTTGTTTACTTAATGAACTTTAATATCTTTGAATCATTTTTTAAAAAAAAATTGTTTGAATCATTTTGGATCAAATAATTCAAGCATTAAGATAAAATAGGAAAAAAAAATCGGTTAATCTAAAATAGGAATACAAAGGTCTACCTTTGCCTCCAATCATTTTACCAGCATTATCTCTAACAACAACACCAACTCCTTTTGACTTAAAATTTTTTAATTAAAATTTAAATTAATTAAATACTCATCAACGTAATTAATACCAATTTCTCCTTTCCATTTTTTTTCTTAAAAAAATTACTCTTACAATAATAGATTTACATAATTTTTTTTCTTAAAGATATTCTAGCAATGATGTTTAATTTGATTAAAACCCAATTATGCCATTGCCGTGGTTAAAACCAATTTTACCATTGCCGCTTATATTTCATTTAATATTCTCTTTTTATTTGGTTAGGATGAGTTTTGATTTGAACTTTCCTCCAAATCATTGAACCAGTTGTTGAGCTAATTAAAGGTCTCGTACAATTCTGAAAAAAAAATAAAAAATAAAGGTCTCGTACAGATTTCTTTCGTTTGTAGCGTTTGGTTTGTAGCTTTTGGATTTTTGTGATTATTAGATTAGTTTTTGTAAAAAGGTTAGGGTATTTTAGGTCATGTTTAGTATACCGATTCACCGGTCGTTTGGCCGGTGGATCGGTGCACCGGTCAAATGAAACCTTAGGTGTAATCTCCGTTTCAATCGTTGCTCTAATAATCCCATCTGTACAGTACCTATTCTAATCTATACAGTGTAATCTCATCTGTACAGTTGCTAAACAGTGTCAATCGCACCGCTACCGCACCGCTCTACTAAACAGAACTTTAGATATTAAGAGATTGAAGAAAATATGATTAATTATTAATTAATCTAAATAAAATAAAAATACATGTTTACCCTTTAAATGAATACTAAACTTTTTAATATTAAAAAAAGTTATATTAGATATTTCAGATCAAGGTTTTTTAAGTTTAGAATTATAGAGTATAATGAAGATATATAAAATGTAAACTGCCTATTCACATGGTCGGTTTAGAAGTTCAACGTGGTTACATGATAAAAATTTATCATAAGTCCTGTACACCAAATACTTTAATTAGTATATCATATTCCTAAATCTTTAATTATTTGAGTTATTGATTGTACTGATAATTAAATTTAGAACAGTAACCGCAAACCTAAAAAAGTCAATTAAAGAAAGTATTAGCTACATAGTATATACAACAGTAACCCTTGGATATATTATGTGGTTAGGAAAAGTAACACAAGGATTAATATTTAAAGCATTTGGGGAAAAAAGGCAAAATCTTCTCTAAATTTGGTAGAGATATAGCTATATAAAGATTCAACTTGAGTTATCAACGATGTATATTGATTTAAGTTATTCAACAATTGTTTTCCTTATTAAATAAATAAGGTTTTGATAGTTTCATGAACAGAGTAAACCATGTTTAAGAGAATTTTACCTATGATACGACTTAAACAAGATTTAGAACATTTTTACTAGCAAGCCAAGACAAATCCTAATAGGAATATTGGTTTTTGACTTTTGAGCTTTACTTTGCCCCTTTCTTCAATATAGAAGACAATTTTTTATTTAAGTCTTGATTTATGTATCTAAGTTGCTTTGAGTTTTTCATTCAATTTACTAAAAATGAACTTATACCCACTGTTCAGGTAAGTACTTTCTGGCCAATTGGAAAGGTTACGTACCCAAGAAAATTCTCTCTAGCTAGTAAATCAATGTATAGAGATTCAACTAATGGGTGGTGAATCAAAAAGTTTTGAAGTGGCCAAAACTTTCTAATATAGCATTTATTGTGATACTTAGAATTATGGGCGATTTCTTCTTTCATGGGATATACCAAAAAAGAAATTAGGGTATAGCGCAGAGGTCCCCTAGACACATATATATATCCCCCACCTAGCTAGCCATGTATGGCAGCTGGCAAGTTTAATCATTCAGCTAGATTAATCCATGTACTATAATATAAATATATATGAATAGCCAAATTCTAGCTACAATGAAGAACGCAAGGGTCCTTAACATCAGTATAAATATGCATAGTGGGATTCAGGAGTATTGGGACTCATCAAGCTCTTCATTGCTTTAGGCTTTTTCTCACATTATCAACTTCAATACTAGAAATGGGATTCTTCACTCCTCACCATCTGGCTCTCATATTTGGTCTTTTGGGTATATTATATATCTAAAAAAAAAAAAGCAATATTCTAGTCATTTTGTTTTCTATAGTTTTATTCTCACCTGCAAAAATTTAGCTACTACTTCATTTAGGTTTCTTCGCTGTCAATCCAACTTCACTTATTAACTACTTACAATTCGAATCTAAAATCTTTATAATAAAAAAAATCACTTCTAACCACCTAAATGATTGCAGATTGCCTTATTATGCACTTTATTACTATAATAATCAGTTTTCTTAGAACATAAATTAATTGCGAATATTCAATTATAGTTCATGCACTTTTTACTATTGTATAATGTATATTATATATGATGTTCCTTTGTTTCTTATTTTTTTTGTGTAGGTAACATAGTTTCATTCTTGGTGTTCTTAGCACCAGTGTAAGAACATTTTCTGTTTTCTTGACAGCTTCCTTATGGTATATGGTAATTATTTCTTCATGAATCTATTGTACATTGCTAATGTTTTCTTGTCTCTTTTTTCTCTGTCAGGCCAACCTTCTATACAATTTACAAGAAAAAAACTGCTGAAGGCTACCAATCAATTCCTTATATTGTTGCACTTTCAAGTGCAATGATGTTACTCTACTATGGTATACTTAAGACGAACGCGACTTTGATCATCACCATCAATATTATAGGATGTGTTATAGAAGTTACCTATCTGATAATATACATTATATATGCACCTAAGAAGGGAAAGGTATATATATACTAACATTTGTTATTAGGAAATTATTATGATGAAACTCAACACAAGTAAATTTAATTAGGACTTTTATAATAAGAATATCTTGACATGGCAGAGTTTAATTTGAAATTGCAGGTTTTCACTGTGAAAATGATCCTCCTGTTCAACATTGGAGGCTATGGCTTGATCATGTTGTTCCTCAATTTATTGACAAAGGGGCACAAACGTACAACTACCATGGGATGGATATGTGCTGCTTACAATCTTGCTGTATTTGCTGCTCCTTTAAGCATCATGGTTTGCAGCTACAAGATCACACTTCCCTTCCTAATTTTTTATTTTCTTAAACTTATGATATATTACTATTAGGTTCTTGAATTGCTTGCGCTAAACATGAACGCTTGATAAGTCTTCGAGTCAAATTCTTCGATTATTTTGTTTTTAGTAAGGGATTTGACAGAAGTGTACTATTTTCGTTGCAGAGGCATGTCATTAGGACAAAGAGTGTGGAACACATGCCATTTTTTCTTTCCTTCTTCCTCGTGTTATGCGCGACTATGTGGTTCTTCTATGGACTATTTGTCAAGGATCCCTTCATTGCAGTAAGTCAATTTCATATATTTAAAGCTTTCTTTAAAAGGAAGCATCAAATTTTGCTTGCTTCTATAAGACTAACATGAAATTAACATTAGGGTATTTGTATGTTCAGTTGCCAAATGTGTTGGGATTTTTGTTTGGAATAGCTCAAATGATTCTTTATATGGTATACAAGAATGCAAAGAAAGATGTTGAAAGTGAAGAAAACTTGCAGAAAGGAGATATAGAGTTAAACCTGAGCTCAGTGGAGAATGTGATGCATGGCAAATAAACAACAAAATTGCAAGAAAATTAGAATAGTTATTACATATCTAAAAAAAATTAGAATAGTTATTACATATCACACAACAATAGTTATTTTTCCTTGCAATTGGCTTCATTCTTCCCTTGCAATATTATGTACTAATAAGGTACTGTAAAAATGAGTACCATTACCATATCTATATTACAGAAACAACTTATGTCAATCAAAATGATTACTTATCTGAAATAAATTTTCTTTTCAAAAAGTACTTGCAACAAAGAATTGATTTGGTTTGCTAAGCAAGTGAAACACTTTCCAAAATGTATATGATTTTGAAGAAGAGAATTACAGAATTTGATGACTTTATACAATATATTTCAGGAAGTTCACATAGGATGTGAAAACTTCTGCCTCTTTTGAGATCCATTATATGTTGAAAGACAAATGTAAAGTAACAATATATGAAAATTCCCTCAATCATTGAAGTATTCACTAAAAATTGGCAATCTTTGGTTTTTACAAGGACAAGATATTTCTTCTTTCTGAATGTGAATCCAGAACTTCACTACCGTCCTGACAGAATAATTCTGATCTGATATAAGCTTGATCACAAGCAGGATTATCCTCAGACGCGAAAAAGTATATATATGATGAAATAGTATGCCTAATTTGGATCTTTATTTTGTATCCAACTCCTCCCTTTACTTGTTTATAGAAGAACATATATATAAACAAGCATTATACCAATATTGAACTGAAGTTTATATGTCAAACTGAAATCAATTCCATGGACCGGGAATGGGGTGATGCTGATGGACCAATTTCCTCCCTGGTTTTCTGCAAATTACAAAGAAGTCCTAACAAGTCAGCTTCTATTTATCAGATAGAAGTGAAGAAATGATGGAATGAAATGTAAAAGCAATCAAACCATGTTAGCCTTTGTGTTTTTCCAAGCCTTTTCCATCTCCTCAAAGACAACATCAATTGGTGGCCTGCCTCTACTTGATCGCGCAACGCAGAGGACTGCAATTTGTAGGATGGATTCAAAGTCTGTCCTATCAAGATTCCCATTTAGCCTTGGATCTTCAAAATCTGTTAATGGACGGTTTCCCATGCTCACATCCTTGGCCTGCAAGAAATTTAAAATTGGTTACACATTTTCTAGAGATGTAAGAATAGAGAGAAAATAAGTACCTTTCGCATAAGTTGTTCACTGGCATCAAGATCCAACTCTATAACTTTCTGTCCTGACAGAAGTTGCAATGCCACAATTCCAAAGCTGTAGATATCACTTGCAGAGGTCAACTTGGCATTGGTCATGTATTCTGGATCCATATAGCCTATTGTTCCTCTAACATCTGTGAATACTTTGCTTTCCTCCATTCCCAGCATCTTTGCCAACCCGAAATCTGATAGCTTCGGCTGCAAGTCTTCCGTCAGGAGGATGTTTGTGAGCTGTAATAAAGAAGTTCAGCATTGGTGAAAATAATTAAAGAAGATTTAATTATGTGAATATGAACCATAGTAGCATATTATCTATGTTACCTTAATATCTCTATGGACAATGCATCCATCAATGTAATTATGGAGATACCTTAGCCCATGAGCACAGTCTCTTAGGATCTTAACTCTTCTTTCCCATGACAAAACGCGGTCTTTCTCTGAAAATGAAACATTGCATTAAGCTTAAATCTCATTAAAAGGAAAATAAGATTGCTAATTCATATGGTTTAGGAAAAATTACTTAGAAGATGCTGAGCCAGATTCCCTTCAGAACAATATTCCAAGACCAAATACTGCTCATCGCCTTCAACACAGCAACCAAGTAGAGAAACAAGGTTTGGATGTCGAATCCTGGAAAGACCAGCAACTTCCCTAGTGAAAGAATCAGGTGAGTTTCCTTTAATTATCTTCTTGATGGCCACAACTTGTCCACTAGGAAGAATGCCTTCATAGACTTCACCAGCACTTCCTCTGCCTAAACTCTTTCTTCTATTGTAAGAACCTATAGCATTCTCAATCTCAGCCTTGGAGAACCTGTAAAGGCCAGAGTAAGTAGTGATGTCCTTGCTTGGAATAGGTTTAGGAGGAAGTTCTCTTTTGCTGTCGCGGTCGCCTTTGCTCTTCCTTACAGCCACAAATTTTACCAAGACAAGGATCAGACTTAGCACGATTATCGCTGTAAAGATTGCAACTATTGCTGTTGCCATGGATTCTGCAAGATGATTTGTATGAGTATCAAGGTTGTAAAGTATAAAAGGGAAAAACTAAAACTTCCCAATGCTGATATTTCCTCAAACAGATAAGCAATTCAACTTACTTTTGAGTTTGATGTAGCCTGGATCTGTTAGGCATGCAAATAAAAGATGTCTAAGTCAGGAATCAGGATAGGGAATTTAAACATAAGACAGAAGAGATTCTACATAAGTTCTGGTCCTTACCAAAATCATCTAAAGATGACATACAGCTAAACAAATTTGCACCAAAAGAGGTATCAGTAACATTTGCAGCTGCAACTGAAATAATTGCTGCTAAGTTACAAATGGTTTTGTCAGCTTTACCCCCCTTAGGTTGCAATACTTGCAATAGATTCTCTGCTACTTTCAATATGGCAGTAGTGCAATCGGTGCAAGTATTATCGAACGAAGAACTCAATTTAGAACATTCTTCTAGTGCAAGGGGATAAAAGGGATTGAGCCTAATCTGTGATAGAGATAGGCTTGAGCATTTGCTACTGCTGCCTGAGTAGAAGTAATCAAATCCACAAGTTTGTATGGAAACTGATTCTTGGCTCGGAAAAGGAGAATCACATTTTGTCCAAGAATCTTGTTCAATGAAAATGGTACTATCTGGTGTACCATTAACCTGAGTTGCAAGAGCATAGGAGAAAGCATTGAGGGCGTTTCGACAGCAAACTGTTGAGGAGACACTTCCCCAAAAGATGACCTTCCCATTTTCACCAAGGCAGTTTCCACTTGGTTGGTAAGGAAATGAAGTGAAATTCAGAACACATTCTGCAGCCATAGGAACTTAGTCAAATCTAAGATTTTATGCAGAGTAATCATTTTTTACTAAGCTTTGAAATCATCTAACCATTTTTTGTTTCATTAAATACAAAAAGATACATGGATTAAAGAAAACAGAAAAGAGAAATGAAATAGAAGGAACCTGCAGCATCTGGTGAAGGAGAAGCAAGGGCAAAGGCATAAAATAACAAGGTTGAAAGTTTTAGCCAAAGGTGAAATGTTTTCATGACCTTTTCCTGTTATGCCAGACCTATAAACAGTCTGCCATGAAGAAGGAAGAAATATTTACAAATGGGAAAGCAAAAAGGCTGAAATTTTCCATTGGAGAAAACCCAACTGTTTATTTATAGGAAGTTGTTTCCCTAGTGAACATCGTTTAATAAACAGGATATTCTTGTATGGTAGCTGGATTCTTACAGCTAACTCCACAAGCCTTGAAATTGTCATCAATGAGCATTTTATGAGCATATATTATTACACTAAGAGGTTGATTTAGCATACTTAAATAACAAAAGAATTTGTGGTTGGAGGTGAAGTATGAACAAAATTTCCTTGATTTCAACTCCAGTTTGAAGATTTTTATGTATGCAACTCATCCAATCACAGAATCTTAAATCACATCGCCGCATTTCTTCGATGAAAAAAAAAGGGTTATGTTTATTGTATTATATTTTTATCATCAACTTGTTCTTTAAATCCAAGAACAAAAAAGGTTCCATAGTCAACATGATTTCACATTGTGTAGTTGTTTACTCCCACATTAAATTTGGCATTTGAGAAATTCTTTTTTCTTGACAAAGGACAATCTCAAATGACTATTTATTTCCATATTGGGAATAAAATTCAGAACTTGTACAAACACAAAACAGATTTGATTAAAAAGAGAAATTGTGAAAGTGAATGAGATTAGAATTATAGGCTACTTCTTCACTTGAATGATTTCTCAGGGTTGGCCTCAGGGCACTTGAACTGGGTTTCAATATTATGTTAACAAGACAAGCATGTTCCAACCCTAGGCCTAAAAAAACATGTCTGACAGGAACCAAACTTAACATTAAAATCAAGCCTGTCTATTAACCCAGATTATATATGTTTTTTCTTTTGATACATACAATCTTACACTATACAATGTGTTATAAATGCCTAAGTCCTTCATCAACCAGTTTGCTCCAACTTTTAGATCATAAACAGAACAAACTGATCTGCATTTTTATGTCAAGAGATTGGGATATAGCACATTTCCTGCAGTTCGGAATCTTATGCTAGTTTAATTAATTTATCTCAACTATTACTTTCATCTTTTTCTTATTTCTCTTCTCCTCTGAGTTTCCAAAGCAGCTTATGCAAATCCAACTTGATGCTCAAAGCTGATATGTCAAACTGACAGCACTTCCATGGATGTTGATGTGGGTGTTTCTGCTGAATTTGTTCCATTCTTTGCTCTCTGCACATATTGCAAAAACAGAACATTTCATCATGTATAATAAAGATAGAATTTATGTTTGAAATAAAAACAAGTGTGGCCTTAAATGTAAAAGTAACCAAACCATGTCAGCCAAAGTGCTTTTCCATGCCCTTTCCATCTCATCAAAGACAATATCAATTGTTGGCCGGCCTGTACTTGATTTAGCAACACAAAGGACAGCAATATGCAATATGGCTTCAAAGTCTGCCCTATTAAGTTTACCCTTTAGCCTTGGATCTTCAAAATCTTCTAATGGGCGTTTTCCCATGCTCACATCTTTTGCCTGCACATAATCCTATTAATAAATTTTTCATTTTAATGAACTCCGAAAAATTACAGACGAAAACTGAATGACTGATTAGTACTTTTCTTGTGAGCTGATCACTGGCATCAAGATCCAATTCAAAGACCTTTTGTCCTGACAGAAGTTGTAAAGCAACTATGCCAAAGCTGTAAATGTCACTGGCACAAGTTAGCTTGGCATTGGTCATGTATTCCGGATCCATATAGCCTATAGTTCCTCTAACATCTGTAAAAACTTTGCTTTCTTCCATTCCAAGCATCTTGGCCAGCCCAAAATCAGACAGCTTGGGCTCAAAATCCTCAGTCAAGAGAATGTTAGTAAGCTGTAAAAGCAAACAGCATTAAAAAAATACTAAATAATCTACCTAGGTAACACTTCTCCAAGTATTACAACTATCTCTAACTCTTTCATGTCATGAATGGTTCAAGATCAGTCGTTTTTATACCTTAATATCCCGGTGTACAATGCATCCATCCATATAATGGTGGAGATATCTCAATGCAAATGCACAATCTCTTAGGATCTTAACTCTTCTGTCCCATGTCAAGCCACTGTCTTTTCCTGAACATGGACAAAAATAAAGTGTTTTATGTCTCACAATTCTTAAGGCAAGTAATTAATTGCTAATATTGATCTTGACAACAAGTGCACAACAAATAATGATCAAGCAAGATTACTTAGGAGATGTTGAGCAAGATTCCCAGCAGAACAATACTCTAAAACCAGATACTGCTCTTCACCATCAATGCAGCAACCAAGCATAGAAACAAGGTTCGGATGTCGAATCCTGGAGAGACCTGCAACTTCCCTTTTAAAAGAATCAGGGGAATGGCCTCTGTTTATGTGCTTGATGGCCACAAGCTGTCCACTAGGAAGAATGCCTTCATAAACTTCACCAGCACTTCCTTTGCCTAGACTCTTCTTTTTCCTGTTACAACTTATTGCATTATCAATCTCAGCCTTTGAGAAACTGTAGAGCCCAGAACACTTATTATACTCTTTTGCTTTAATAGGTGTAGGAAGGTGTATGCAGATCTGTTCCTTCCTCTTCTTGGTGGACACATATTTTACCAGAATAAGAATCAATATCACAATGATGAGCACTACAATAACCGCGATTAGTACTTTGGCCATGGTATCTGCAAATCAATTTCTTGTCAGCGTTGAGGCTTTAAAGACTAATTAAGTTATAAAAAATATTAAACCTTTGAAAGATATATAATGGGGTTTATGGAATGAAAAAGAATTGTCCCTGCTATGTCAAATTCCTAATAGGCCTCTATGGACACTCAAATGTTCAAAGGAAGAAAAGTGGTTAAACTTACATTTTGGTTTGATGTAGCCTGGATCTGTTATATGCAAAACAGAATATACTTTTAGGTCAGAATAAAGAAAATCTTGAAGATCAGGCAGAAAAGATACCATTTGATTCCATATTCTTACCTAAGTCATCTAAAGAAGACATACAGCTGAGAAAATCAGCAACGAAAGAGTGATTATCAATTTTAGCAGCTGCAACTGAAATAACAACTGCTAATCCACATAGTGCTATTTCAGTATGAATTTTTTCGCTTTGGAAAATTTTCAACAGGTTTTCCACTGCATTTCCTATTGCATCAGTGCATCTTTTGCACGAATAATCGAATGAAGAACCAAGATTCGAGCAAGCATTAAACGCGTTCTGGTATGATGGCTCAGTCTGAATCCTTGGCAGAGATAGACTTGAGCATTGGCTATTGCCATAGTAAAAGTCATCAAAGCCGCAAGAATCTATGGACACTGATTCTTGCCTAAGAAAAGGACCATCACATTTTCTCCATTGATCTTTGTTGATAAAGATGTCACCATTTGTTCTATTTGCTTGCACTGCAAGGACCTCAGAGAAGGCGGTGAGGGCATTTCGACAGCAGAGTCTTGAAGAGATACTGCCCCAGAATTTGATATTCTTGTTATCACCAATGCAGTTACCACTGGGTTGGTAAGGGTATGAAGTAAAGTTTAACATACAGGCTGCAGCAACCATTGGAACGTGTGATCAATGCCAAGGGAAACAATTAAAAGCATAAATTTTCATATTAACAAACATACTATGAATCATCAATATATAGAATCAATTATATGTTCTTGAATCTTTTGTATAAGAGCTATGATGCATATACCCTGCACATTGCATGGTTTTTCTTGAGTTCCTATGCTCTCAGATATAACTTGTAACTCAAGAAATGTCAGTTACATTTTTCCTCTTGATTCAATGCTAATGCACACATATAGAAAAAGAAATGATGAAAAGGAACCTGATGGATCATCTGGAGAAGAAGAACCAAAACAGAAAACACAGATCATGCAGAAGAAAGCAAGTTTCAACCGAGAATACGAGGTTTCCATTTTTATTTTCTTACAATACGTAAATACTAAATACTACTATTGCATGAGGATGGATGTAATATGCACATGTGATAGTGAGAAAACTGAGGTTACTTTCATGGGAAAACAATCAAATCCAAAAATTATATTTATAGACAAATTCTTCCTAGTGAATATCGTTTGAAAAAACAGGATAAGATTAAGAATTCATTTTTGTTTCTGCTTGTTTTCTTATACCTAACCTGTGAACCGTAGGAATCGCCAAGGGCGCTTTTATGAATTTGTAAGGTTTTACATGCTACATTAATTTCGTATTAAAAAACATACAGGAAAATTTGCTCATTCAGAAGGACAGAAATTAATGGTCAAATCTATTCCTCAATGTCTAGTCCCTTTTGCATTAACTTTGAAGATGTCGAAGCATTTTTTTTTTCCTTTGAATTTGCTCTGTTTTCATGGCCAGGTTAAGTTTGACATAATCTTCCAAAGTTCAAATCGCCATGATCTTGTACATTTTAGCATAGTGTGCCAACTATCCTATTATATCTTGTTTTAGAATTTCAATTTAGAACTTCTATTGGTTAATCATTTTTTTTTTAAACTTAGATTCCATATAATATGAAGCAAACCGATCACTTACTACATACTTCAATCTTGATGTATAATAGGGATAACATTAAAAACACCGACACCCCCTATTATGTAGTCAAATCGAGTCCCGATTAATGTAGAGTTACGCAAAATCATACTCTAATTGAGAGATAATTTTTATTGTGTAATTTTCTTTTTTTTTTGAAAAAGAAAACTGCTTTCATTCCATCAAAGAAAACGGTTACAAAACGTGTAGAGGTAATCCACACCAGGTTATATAAGACCCAACGCCACACTGTAGATGTGCTAAATTGTGGGCTAACATATTACCACCTCTATGTACATGAGCAAAAGAACAATAATTGAAAAAAGAACTTAACCACCTAATTTGCTGAACTAAACAACCCCCCTCCCAAAGAACAGGATCCCGGTTACAAATTTCTCTAATTAAAATTAAAGAATCAGTCTCCAACTCACAAGAGAGTAATGAAGAAGAGTGGGCTAATAATAACCCAAAGCGCACAGCGTAAGCTTCTGCAAATAATGGACTAGAAACATTTTTGATTCTAGCAGTAGCAGAAAACACTACTATCCCTTGTCTATCTCTTATCACGACCCCTAATCCTGCCTCTCTCTTCTCCACATTAAAAGAGGCATCCGTATTTATCTTGAAGTCAGCTATACT
>AWUE01017247.1:0-58391 GCA_001974825.2 Corchorus olitorius
AAACTCGAGAACAAAGAGAAGACTCCTCATGAATAATTCTCCAACCTTGTTTAGCCAACAAAGCTAAATTGAAAGCCTCAAAATCCCGAAACCCAAACCCCCATCTAATTTCGATACACACAGGGCGTCCCAAGATTTCCAATGAATTTTTCTTCTTGACTCATTTCCACCCCACCAATATCTGGCAATCATCCTATTTAACTCCTGTAGAAAAGTTGTTGGGAATTTAAAACAACTCATTAGGTAAGTGGGAATAGCTTGTGCCACTGCTTGAATTAACACCGCTCTGCCTGCAATTGATAGGAATCTACCATTCCAGCTGCTGATTCGTCTCCATAACCTATCCTTAATCCCTTCTAGTTCGACTCTCTTCAATCTCCCAATCATGATTGGCATCCCAAGGTATTGTGTAATTTTCTTTATTCAGAATATTCGAAATTAAGACTTTATTTAAAGAACACAAAACCCTTTCACTTGCCTTAACAAATATTGGTGAGAGCTTTAGCATACGGAGAATATATATGTACCTAATTACAATTGTGCAAAATGCTCTATGACAAATCACCCCGAAAAAAATGCTCTATGAGAAAGTTAATCTTTGGTAATGGGAAATTTAAATTGGCATGGTTAATTATTACTACTTACTAGTATGAAAATTCATAATTAGACAATTTTAAAATGATTATTTTTTAAAAGTAATTTCTATTTTGTTGGGTCACTAGTCACTACTCACTAGTAAAAAGTAAAAACCCAAACAAAATACTGATTTTCATTTCAACAAATTAACACAAGACAAGACTACTTTAAAGGGAAAAAAATTAAATTAAGGAGAGTGGAATATATATATGGGAATAATGGGAGGACCTACCTATTCAAAGTCCTCCCAAGTAGAAGGCAAAATTAGGAACATATTAATATAGGACACGTAAAAGGTCTAGTTTCCACACGTTGTCTTATCCTAAGTTCAGTTGCAGACGAATTCCTTCCCACACTTTGTTGTCGACTTCTTCCCTTGCCGCTCTTTTTTTTTTTCCTTCTCTCTGTCTCTTTACTTACTACTAACATCCCCATCCCCTGCATCCGTATCTCTCTCTTTAATAGCCATACATAAATACCATTGAATAAAACAAACAACCCACCATTTCTTATTCTTTTTCCTACTCCTATTGATTAAGGTAAGTTCTTTTCTGTCTCTTCTTCAACATAATTCAATATCCTTTTCTTTTCATATAAAGCTCTGGATTAACTGTAAAAATCTGTAAGTGCATTAGTTTTCATCATTTTCTAGCTGTAAGTAGTTGTTGCAATGTTTTTGTACTTAGAACTTGGTTTTTCTTTGTTGATTTTCAATTGATCATTGCTTGGGAGAAACTGGGTATGGTTCATTTATTGAATTTTGTTCTTTCTTTTCAATGGGGTGCTCTAGTTTGTTTTTGGGTGTTCATGTTATTTTCGAATGAACTAGTTCTTGCTAATCTTTAATACAGTTAAATTGTTTACTAGGGAAGTGGCTTTAAAATTCTTTTATTGGATTATTAATTTTTTCAGCAAGATGGTGAAAGTGGGCCATTTGAAAGTGCTGGTGTATGATTTTTCTTTAAAATGCTCATAAGAAATGGTTTCTAGAATGGGAAGATTTTTTTTTTTTCCTTGTATGGGTTTGATGAATGAAGGTTTATTTGCTTAAAGTGCATCTCAGTAGTATCATAATCTCCTTCAATTGCTACATTCATGCCAAGATTTTAATTTCATACTAATAGTTGATATCTGTGGCATGTGGCTGCAAGTACTGATAGCTATAATGAACAATTCATATATGGAAATTTAGATTGTACATTTCTATGGAAAGAAAGAATCTGATAGTATTGATTTGTTTGAGTTTCTGCAATTCTGCTGGAATAATTGCTCAGATTATCAGAAATATACCATACTGATATATTGGTCATAATCAGGTTCTATATGTGGGAGTTGAGATACTGAAATATGGCACAAGCTGCACGTTCGATATGTTTTTCCCATGATATAAGCGTCAAAGTTCAATGTACAACATCTGGGCTTACTAGTAATGAAAGGTTTTATAGACAAGTAGCCAATTTTCATGGCATAGTGCTACTGAAAATTCAATCCAGAGGCAAAAAGTCAAGGTGCTCCCAGTCAATTAAGTGCAGTACAAATGATTCTGTAGAGGAGTTAAGATGTTCAAATCATCTTTCAAGAAGGAAAGAGAGGAATTTCTCATTGTGTAGCAGCAACAAAAGAATACCTAAGGTAGTCTTGGTTTCTTGATGAAGAGTTTCTCAATAGTTTACAGCATTATTCCTTTTCATGTTAATATATTCATATTTTTCTACTTTTTCATCTTCGTATTTTTCTTTTCCCCTTGGAGTATTCGTTAAGGTTAAAGAGGCGTTTGCATTTCTGGTGCCAACCATATCAAATTTCTTAGAAGAATGGAGCCAGTCACAAATTGTGAAAGTAGTTGGACTGCTTGCATGTGCATACTTGGTGGTTCCGTCAGCCAGTGCTGTTGATGCTCTAAAAACATGCACTTGCTTATTGAGGGAATGCAGGTATTTAATCAAAACTAATTGAAAACTTTCTCGAACGCAATAGTTGATGACTTACTGTTTTAACTTCTATTTATGGGGGAATGCATGCACCTATGGAGCCAAATGCTTGTGCTTTAACATTCAACTTTAGCTCATCTCAAGTTTATAAAAATATAGCTTGTCCCTCATCTGACTTAATGTGCAATTTTAATCTTGTCAGGATAGAACTTGCTAAGTGCATTGCCAACCCATCATGTGCTGCAAATGTTGCTTGCCTCCAGACCTGCAATGATCGTCCAGACGAGACTGAATGCCAGGTTAGTTCTTATGTTTCTTGCAAATCATTCATGGCTAACAATAAGGCAGTTTTCAGACTTCTTTGTGTCTGTACTTATGCAGATTAAATGTGGGGACCTCTTCGAAAACAGTGTTGTAGATGAATTCAATGAGTGCGCTGTCTCACGGAAGAAGTGTGTGCCTCAGAAATCAGATGTGGGAGAATTTGCAGTCCCTGATCCTGCTGTTCTTGTTCAGAACTTCAACATTGCTGATTTCACCGGGAAATGGTTCATTTCTAGTGGATTAAATCCTACCTTTGACACTTTTGACTGCCAATTGCATGAATTCCATACAGAAGCTGGCAAACTTGTGGGGAATTTGACTTGGAGAATACGAACACCAGATGGTGGCTTTTTCACACGATCTGCTTTGCAGAAATTTGTGCAAGATCCAAAGTACCCTGGGATTCTTTACAATCATGATAATGAGTACCTTCACTACCAAGACGACTGGTAACTTCTGTTCCCATATCTTTTAAGTTAGTACCAATCTGAAACTAGTCATTAGTTAAACTTTCTGGAAGTGTACAGATATTGATCATGTGGCTTATAACTATAGTACAGCCCAAATATTAATTATTCAGTCATATATACAGGGTATCATTGGAACCAAATAGGTAGCATGAAAGCTTTATTTGGACTGATATTGCATTCCATGTCTCATTTGGGTCTACGTTTCTTGTTTTTGTGCCAAATGCATTTCACATGTATGTCTAACCACTTGATATTAGTTATACCATGTCACCAAGGCAGAAGTTGGTTGCAAAAATAGAAGACTAGATACAGACTGGGTTGATCAAATCCTATCGAATGATTTCTTTTCATTTTGAGAACAATATGGAATCAGTCTTAGATGAATTAAGGACTACCTTTCTCGATATTGATACACCAAAGAAAAAAGTTGCAATCACAGCTCCTTGGATTTAGACTTGTGCTTAAATTTATGAACCTATAATCTAATGCTACTGAAAGGCAAAATATGATGAAAAGAATTGTCTTCTATCTTCGCATTTCTGCATTGTTAGGGGGCATGAATACATGGACTTCAAAACAAAACAAAAAAAAATTAAAAAAAAGGAAGAAAATAACACAGAGAGAGAGAGATAGAAAGTGCAAGCTGTTCAAAACATTTTTGCTGGATAGAAAGGATGGTTGGAAGACTGGCTTGACTACAGAAAGAAAATTCAATATGAACTAAGGCTGGATAGATGAGACAAATTCTCCGTTTGGTAGTTGAATTTGGTTACCATCTCCTTAAGTATGCCACTTAACAGAAGATAAAGCCTAAGATGCAGTTTTCCTACTTTATGGTAAAATGAAGTTTGCCGTTCTTCTCTTATGTGCTGAGTGCTAATGGCAACATTGTTGGCACTTGCATGTGGAGCTTATGGTTGAGTAGCATCATGCTTTTACTTGAAAATTGAAGTAACTTGCCAATGTCATAGCTTATTATAGATGGAAACTTGTTTCTTCAGGCATTTCCACCACATTAAACTATCAATCATTTGATTAGTGTTTTCTCACCCCTGGCCTTCTATGCACTGTATAACTGTTAATTTGGCCTTTTTTTCCATAATTTACTTGCTATTGGACTGACAGATTAAATTCAATATGCAGGTATATATTATCATCCAAAATAGAGAACAAACAGGATGATTATGTATTTGTATACTACCGGGGCAGAAATGATGCTTGGGATGGATATGGTGGTGCCGTTGTTTACACAAGAAGTGCAGTTTTGCCTGAAAGCATTGTACCCGAACTTGAAAGGGCTGCTAAATCCGTGGGGCGAGACTTTAACAAATTTATCAAAACGGATAATACTTGTGGGCCGGAGCCTCCCCTTGTAGAAAGGCTTGAAAAGAAGGTAGAGGAAGGAGAACAGGCGCTCGTAAGGGAAGTCAAAGAGTTAGAAGGGGAGGTAGAGGAGGAGGTTAAGAGGGTTGGGAAGACTGAGAAGACTTTGCTTGAGAGGTTGGCAGAAGGTTTTAAAGAGCTGCAACAAGATGAAGAATACTTCATAAAAGAGCTAAGTAAAGAAGAGATGGATCTGTTGGATCAGTTGAAAATGGAAGCAGGTGAGGTAGAGAAACTCTTTGGAGGAGCACTACCAATTAGGAAACTAAGATAGTTTTGAGTTACAATTTTTTGGAAACTGTACAGCTTATTGTTTCACAGTAATTCACTCTTTGGAAAAACTCTTTCATGTTTCATGTTGTATTTTCCTCTACTTTATTATCAAACAAGTGGGTCACATTTTTGGATGAAATTTTTCATGTACTATACTGCAACAGAGATAAAAGCAAAACAAGACTTGGATTTGAGGAACGCAATTGCAATACCTATATTATTATAGTACTTTGGTAGCTTTGCATTACACATTGAATTTTAAGAATCTAAACAATAAAAGAATGAGAATGGAAAGAAAAGAAGAAAATCTCATCACTCCATCTAAGCCAGTCGTGAAAAACTGGTTCCAAAGCTGGTTCCAACTTACCATTATCGACTCGAACCGCGAACCGTGAAGGCCTTACATGAGGTAGAGGCTTTTGCCTTAGAAGCTGAAGAGTTAAAATTTATTGCAAGTCAGTTTCGCCTACTATGAAGGTGGCGAAAAACAAATTTCAACTTTTCAGCTTTTAAGGCAAAAGCCTTAATTAGGCCTTCACCGATCGAGTAGAGGATGGTAAGTTGGAACCAGCTTTGAGTTCAAGTGCCCAGGTAGGAAAAAAAAAATAGGGCTTGAAAGAAGGTGCAAAATCAGAGAGGGAAAAGAAAAACGGAGAAAGAAAGGTGCTCGTTATTTATATTGTTCTTTCTTCAAAAGTTGCATGCAAACCGGAAAAATTTTAGATGGACAAAAAGAGAGAGAGGAGAAAAGAAATTCTAAATAAAGTAAAACTTATAACTTCTGAAGAGAGAAAAAAGGGTATTGGCAAATTTTTTTCTGTTGCCTTAATTTGAGGTAATAATAGAGGCAGAGCTTCTATTCATGTCAAAAATTATGCCAAAAATAAAGGGAAGCCACTTCTTTATTTTAGTTTCTAATTCTATAAAGAGTAGTGCTTTGACCCGTAAAATGTGCAGCCTATTGTGGTATAGCCGTATAGGAAGAAGTTTGCATAATTTTTTAAACTCTATTTAATAATACCTTAAAATTTACCTGCAGACCCTCCTTATTTATAAGGAGGACTAAACCTGAAATTAATTTGTTACCTTAATTATTAGGCGGGATAATGGTGGTAATTTCAGGCAGATCAAAAAGTATTTTCCTTCTATAAAATAAAAATAATTAACCAATAGTAATTAAAAAGTTAATGAGTAACAATATGGTACTTTTGAATAATAAGATCTTAATGGAGTACTAGTATATTAAAGGTTGATATTGTTAAGAGTTTTGCTACATGACCAGAAAAAACGATTCGAAATTTGGTCCTCCATGACGTGTTGTTATACGATTGGTCCAGCAAACTGGTCCCACCACTTTTTAGGTGATGTTTTGCTACAAAACATGGGATGATTACATATTAATTTAGGCAAATTATACAATACCCCGGCGGTGGAGTTTAGCAGACTACACAAGCGGGTCCTGAAGGGTGACATGTGTCCTTTAGGGACTAGATTGAAATATTTAAAACTTAATTAATTAAAAAAATGGACATATGTCAACTCCACAACCCGCTTGTGGAGTCCAAAATTTACACCGCCGGTGTATCAAATAATTACCCATTAATTTATTCCATTTATATATTGTTTTAATCATTTTAAAACTTTAGAAACTGTAAATTATAGTTGAAGTGCAAAATCGAAAACTGGGAGAGAAGTTTAATCAAATCAGGTTGTGGATTACACAAAGCCTCCAATGGCCTAGCCCTTGATTCAAAGCACTGTATAGCTGCACCTAGAGCCAACATGAGTAACCGAATGCCTATGGTTGCACCAGGACAAGCTCTCCTGCCAAGTCCAAATGGAAGAAATTTCCCTTCTTTCTCTTCAAAACTTGCCTCAAATCTTTCAAGCTTGAATTTGGTTGGAAATTTCAAAACTTTAAGCATTAGTCTAGCTGCATGGCATTTGGAAGTATAATTAGTTGTAAACATTTGGTAAGATGTTAATGCTAAAAATCATTAACATCAATACCCTACATTTGGTTATTTTGCATTTAAACAGAGCTCTAATAGACTAGTCCATGGTCTATCCAAAGGCAGAGGAAATGAATTCTAGCATTGCCAAATGTAATTTCCTTCTACCTCTTTGCTGAAATTGATAAAATCTTTATGCATAAGCAAAAATTTGTTTCTAAAAGTTGTTCCAAAAGTCGAACAACCAAAAACAGTAAAATCGATGAGACAGAGCAAGTTATATACTACTTACCAATGCCATGCTCTTGATGACATCATTGGAACAGGAATTGCGATCTTTTTCTTGAATAGACAGGATCTTTTCGATTAGAGATTGATTCTTTCCCTCCCCCTTTATCTCACAAAAAACTACTTTTCTAATTTCATCTACTATAATTTCTGAATGTATTCATATCACGAGGCAATTGAAAGGAGATGGAATTATGATCAGTACATATTTTTTCCAGAGGGAAAGAAACCAGAAGGGAATAACAGGACATTAAATCCTCTGAAAAGCATCAAAATTCAGGAACTAGTAAAGCTAGTAACAACTAAAATAAGGATCACAAGAACAATAGCCAACAAAAGAAAGATGCCAATAATGTACATGCACTTCCTGCTGCCCCTCTGGTAATGCTTTGCAGTGTTGAGCTCTTTGGAAGTATCCTTCACATACCGCCTTGCATTCATGACATGATGCTCAATACCATCCATCTGTGCCCCTTGTCTTGTGCTTCGACCATCACTGCCCCAAAAGGACAGTGAGCCCGTGAGCCGCAAAACTGAAGGACTTATTCCCAAAATGTGTCCAAAAGAAACCAACAAAGATACCAGTTCCTCTGCAGTAAAATAACACTCATAAGGAATCCTGCATACTTGTTATCATTGCTATTTGAGAATGGGATTGAGTTCATTTTCCTCAAGAAATGTGAGGTGGCAGCAACAGCACAAACATCCACAGCACTAGAAATGAAAAATGCACCACCTAAGATACTGTTTAGGCCAAAACCTCCATTGCCAGAGATTGTGAAGGAAACAATACTGGCAAAAACATCAGAAGCACCATTCCCAAGTGATGGAGGGTGACTTCTGCTATAGCAGGTGAAAGTTTTCAGGATTCTAGACAAGAATTCTAATGAAGTACAGAAGTTATTTGCAGCTGTGTCACCAACAAGTAAAACAAAACAAATTGCCATATTAAGAGTACAAGGTGACCAAGAAATGGTAATCTGCCACAAGTGCAATAAAAAATCTGGAGATAGTTTATGTACCCTTTAGACCTGCAACCAATTTCTGATACCGACATTTAGACTTATAATCAGCATAGTCATGAAGGTGGCTGCATCATTGTTGCTTCCATGGGGATCATTCATAAAAGTGATTAGTAGTGATGGGAAATTGGAAAATTGGAATAAGCTGTTATGAACTTTGCTAACAATAATCAAATTTTCTATTCAAATTGCAGAACTCTATGAACATCTAAATATGGGTGAAACAGAAGTTTCTCAAACCTGTGGTGGAACACAGCTCGTGTGATGAAGCTGCATAAGGATTTGTGACTCCTTCAGACACAAAGATTCTTCCTTGATGCATATAAAGTTGTTCCTTGTTGCCTTGCCTTGATGTATATAAAGTTGCACCGAATCTATGAAGGATCATTGAAATCTGGCTCTGATGGCTTATGCAGCTTCATCAGCTTCGGTGCAACTATATATACATCAAGGCGGTGCAACTTTATATGCAAGGCAACTTTATATATTCGGTGCAAACCTGTATCAGGATCATTGAAATCCAGCTCTAATGGCTTTGGCAGCTTCATCAAGTGAAACAAGATTTGCCTCTCCTAGGAACAAGATTTGCCTCGACTCATAGGGAAGGGAAACAAAGATTCTTCGCGAACCATGCATATAAAGTTGCTATAGATTCGGTAGTGTTATCACTTTGCTCAGGCTATTTCAATCATATTCTTCATCCTGTATGACAAAAATTCAAAGCTTGATCTGATAAAGTACTTCGGGCTAAGTTGAAGCCATGAATGATAACTATGTAGAAAATGTGATAAAATTTGCCGCTAAGATAATTTTTGAATGAATTTTAAGGGGCATTAAGCAGACAAAAGAATTATAACCAACATCTATAACCAACATCAGCCTCATATATTGCTCTCAGCCTCATTTATTGCTCTCAGCTCCGTACTGTCAAGAATCAACAGCACATGCATCATAACTTTCTAAAAAACATTAAAAAGAAAACACTCTAATTTAGAAATGCAAACATGTTTTTTCAATTTTCCACTCTACCAAGAACAACCTAAAGGTGTGCATCTGCGACTAGAATAAAATCCCAAGTTATTGTAGAAGAATACGCCTCTTATTGCAATAGTCTCTGACAAAATGTTCCAAAATGCTCGACAATCTATGAGCATTCATAAATTGGGTAAAAAACTAGTACCAAAACAATAATGCGTAATCTGTAAAGTTCCATTTTTAGTTGCAGGGAGGAAAAAAAAAAGCCTATATCCTTACCCTATGGATAAGATCATCATTGTAATGTTCTCTAAGGCAACAATGGCAACAATGGTAGCATCCTTGACCAATAAACAAGAGAATATAGAATGAAAGAAAAGCATATAAAACATGAATATCAATTCCATTCATATTAATCATATATTTGAAAACTTCTTATCCATATTGATCCAAATTTTGTGCAATGAGAGATTCTGCTGAAAACCCAAAAAAGAAAAAAGACCTCTAAATTTGCCAATTCAAGTCTAAAGAAATCATAAAACAGAACATAGAAATCATGATTAGAAGAACATTAAAAAAATGAATCAAAGGAGAACACAAATGAAAAATCTCGTTAATGCAAAAAATAACTTACTGCATTGATTTCCGTGCGTTGATAATGATATATACAATGTAAAAAAAAAATTAGGGCTTGAAGAAGGATTTTAGATTGAAGAAGAATAATTGGGAAAAAGGGTTGTTTTGTCATTGAGTATACTGTAGGTATAACTTTGTAGCAAAAAAAAAATACTGTAGGTATAACTACACCTTTACGAGAAAGGATTTACTATGTGATAAGGTATGATCAGAATACAAAAATAATTGTATAAGGTTAGGTGATAAATGGCTAAGGTTAAGCTGATAAGTCTTGAAGTAAACGGATTAATCTTACCTTCTAATAAAAAGAAAAACAGAGAAAGAAATGTCTCTGAGAGTTGATTATTATTGTTATTATATATAATATATATATATTGTCCTTTCTCCAAAAGTTCCATATAAACCGGAAAAATTTTAGATCGACTAGAAGAGAGAGGACAAAAGAAAATCTTTTTAGTAAGACTTAAAAGAGAAAAAAGGGTAATGGCAATTTTTCCAATAAGTTCAAAAGTCTAAAATCTTTAAAACCTCTTAAACTAAAATTAATCTTACAATCCTAATAATAAACGATAAATAATAGTGGAAGCGGTTCAATAACATAAATAAAATCCAATGTCTAATTTTATCGTCCTAACGCACTCTCCCAAATGCATGCTTACAAGGTGAAAACATTAAGAAGTTGTTAAGACTAATCTCTTAGCACGAAAATATGATGGAAAAGTGATGAAATTAGCCTTCAAAACTCTCTGGTCGTTTTCCTTCTTCTCCCAATTTGTCTAATCCTAGTTTTGAAAAGAAAGTGTATATATTATTAGACCAACTATGCTAATCACTTAGTGGGTTTTTAACCCATAAGTTAAGATATATTTGGACCCAATTAATAATATATAAGCTATCTTAAGCTGGAGTCTCACATCCTTCCCCCCTAAAAAAAACTTTAGTCCTCTAAACTTTACGTACCATTGGTTTCAAATAGTTCTGGATACTTCTCCTTGATCTCCGATTCCAGTTCCCAGGTAGCCTCTCTCTCCAAGTGGTTACGCCATTGCACTTTCACGTATGGAATGGTCCGCCTTCCCAGAACTTGCTCCTTACGATCAACTATCTTAATTGGTTGTTCATCGTAAGATAAGTCCTCCCTAAGTGGTAAAGGTGCCAATTCAATCACATGGTTAGAATCAGGAGTAAACTTTCTCAACATCGACACATGGAACACATTATGCACACCAGACAATGATGGAGGCAAAGCTAGCCGATAGGCTACTTCTCCAACTTTCTCCAAAATCTCAAAAGGGCCAATAAACCTAGGGCTTAACTTCCCACGTACTCCAAATCTCATCACTCCCTTGGTTGGTGAAACTTTCAAGAATACATGATCTCCCACATCAAACTCCAATATCCTTCGTCTATTATCCGCATAACTCTTTTGTCGACTCTGAGCAGTTCGAAGACGTTCTCTGATCAATTGAATCTTGTCAACCGTTTGTTGGACAATTTCTGGACCCAAAAGCTTTCTTTCACCTACTTCATCCCAACACACTGGCGATCTACACTTCCTCCCATACAAAGCTTCATATGGAGCCATCTAGATACTCGCCTGATAACTATTGTTATAAGCGAACTCCACTAAAGGTAAATGGTCATCCCAAGCATCCTTCATATCAATGGCACATGCCCTCAACATATCTTCAAGAATCTGAATGGTTCTCTCTGATTGCCCATCAGTTTGGGGATGAAAAGCAGTGCTAAAGTTCAACTTCGTACCTAAGGCCTTATGAAGACTTCCCCAAAACTCGACCACAAATCTCGAATCGCGATCAGAAACAATTGACACAGGCACTCCATGCAACCTTACAATCTCTCGAACATACAAAGCAGCTAACTTCTCCAATGAATAACCAACTTTCAAAGCTATGAAGTGAGCAGACTTCGTTAATCTATCAACAATCACCCATACTGACTCATGGCCTTGAAGTGATTTGAGTAACCCAGAAACAAAATCCATCGTGATGTGCTCCCACTTCCATTCTGGTATTGGAAGCGGCTGTAACTGTCCAGCTGGCCTTTGATGTTCCACCTTCACCTGTTGGCATACAATGCATTGTGCTACAAATTCACCAATCACCCTCTTCATGTTGTTCCACCAGTAAGTCTCCTTCAAATCCCTATACATCTTAGTCCCACCAGGATGTACAATATAACCAGAATAATGTGCTTCATCCAAAATCACTTTCTTTATTTCTACATCATTAGGAACACATAACCTATCACCAAATCTCAAAGAACCATCATCATGGATTCTAAAATCAGACGGAGAACATGTTTCAATATTCGCCTGGACCTTCTGAAGTGCTGAATCAACCAATTGCGCCTCTTTAATCCTTTCAATCAACGTAGGTTGAACTCTCAAACTAGCCAACATCTCTTCAGAACCATGTTTCCTAACTCCAATCGGCATCCTCCTGAAATCATCCAGAATGGACCTTTGAGAAGTACGAATAGCTGCAAGACTACCATGGTTCTTCCTACTCAACGCATCAGCCACAACATTTGCCTTTCCTGGATGATAACTTATAGTTAAATCATAGTCTTTCAACAACTCCAACCATCTTCGTTGCCTCATGTTAATCTCCTTTTGGGTGAAGATATACTTCAAACTCTTATGATCAGTGAAAATCTCACACTTCTCACCATACAAGTAATGCCTCCAAATTTTGAGAGCGAACACCACTGCTACAAGCTCCAGGTCATGTGTAGGATAATTCTGCTCATAAGGTTTAAGCTGCCTCGAAGCATAAGCTACCACTTTTCCATTTTGCATCAAGACACAACCCAAACCTTTCTTCGAAACATCACTATAGATAGTGAATCCTCCACTCCCATCAGGAACACTTAAAACATTAGTTGAAGTGAGACGTTCCTTCAACTCTTTACAACTTTTCTCACATTCATCAGTCCACTCGAACTTAGCACCTTTTCTGGTCAATTTAGTCATCGGCACTGCAATACTAGAAAATCCTTCCACAAACCTCCGATAGTAACCAGCCAACCCAAAGAAGCTTCTAACTTCAGTAGCATTAGTAGGTTGACTCCATTCTACAATTGCCTTCACCTTTTCAGGGTCTACTGAGATTCCATCCTTAGACACTACATGTCCAAAAAATGCCACACTATCCAACCAGAACTCACACTTCTTAAACTTAGCATACAACTTCTTTTCTATGAGAATTTGCAATACTAACCTCAAATGCTCTCCATGCTCCTCCATACTCTTAGAGTACACCAAGATATCAACTATAAAGACCACCACAAACTTATCCAGATAATCCTTAAACACCCTATTCATCAAATCCATGAAAGCAGCTGGTGCGTTAGTTAAACCAAATGGCATAACAAGAAACTCGTAATGCCATACCTAGTTCGAAAAGCTGACTTAGGGACATCCTCCGCCTTAATCTTCAATTGGTGATAGCCAGACCTAAGATCAATCTTAGAGAAAACTTGGGCTCCCTTTAATTGATCGAAAAGGTCATCAATACGCGATAAAGGATATCGATTACGCATCGTCACCTTATTCAACTCTCGATAGTCAATACAAAGTCTCATGCTACCATCCTTCCTTTTTCACAAACAAAAAAGGAGCAGTCCACGGGGAAACACTTGGTCGAATGAAACCTTTTATCCAACAACTCTTGCAACTGCTCCTTTAGTTCTTTCAACTCAGTTGGAGCCATTCTATAAGGAGTTTTAGAAATAGGTGCAGTACCTGGAATTAAATCAATAGAAAACTCCACTTCTCTATCTGGTGGAAGACCAGGCAAGTCCTCCAGAAAGACATCAGAAAAGTCTTGTACAATAGGTATACTATTCAAACTAGGCAATTCATCATCAAGATTGTTTTGGACAGAAACAAGAAAAGCTAAACATCCACTCTTCAACAAACGTCTAGCTTGCAGTATGGAAATAATTCTAGGAGGAGATTTAGCAGGGCTACCAACAAAACCAAATTCCTCAAGACCAGGGATGCGAAAGTCTATCATTTTCCTATGGCAATCCAAAATAGCATAATATATGTCTAACCAATCCATTCCAAGAATCACATCAAATCCATGCATATCTAAAACTACCAAATCAGCAGGTAAACTCACATCCTCAATAACAACAATGTAGGACTTGCACACTTGATTGACAAGTACATCACCTCCAGTAGGAGTATCAATAACAAATTCAAAGTCCAAGGGCTCTACAATCACACCAAGTTTCTCAACAAAAACAGCGGACACAAACGAATGCGAAGCACCAGTATCAAACAATGTATGAGCATAAACTGAGGAAACGAGAACCATACCAGTCACCATAGTGTTAGATGCCTGAGCATCATGCTGAGTAAGAGAATACACCCTTCTTTGAACCTTAGGCTTCTGGTTCCCATCCTTAGCAGCTACTGGAGTAGAAGTCTGGCCCACACTAGTACCCTTCTTAGGCTGAGGACACTCAAATGACTTATGCCTTTTCTGTCCACAATTATAGCAAACCCCAATAGTTGGTCTTGCACGAGAACAAGAAGCAGCCCTATGTCCCATCTCGCCACAAATCAGACAAGCTCCTGATAACCAACAACAATCCTTAGGGTCATGATTCCCATGGCACCTCCAACAATTGCCTCCACTACTCTGCTGAACCCTATTATTCGTTTGCACAGTTTGTTGTTTCTTACCACCACCTCCAGCATTATGTCCACGAAAGTTAGAATTTCCAGTCCAGGGCATTTTCTTATTTTCGGAGTTTGCAATAAGCTCATGACCTTCCTCCAACAACTTTGCCTTATTAACCACATCAGAGTATGCAGTCAACTCGAAAGATTTCACCTCATGCTGAAGTCTGGGGTTTAGCCCAAAAAGGAACATTTGAGCCTTCGCCTCATCATCATTCTTAAAGGAGTCAGGAGCAAACCTCATCAGTCGGCTAAACTCCATCTCATACCCAGAAACAGTTCTACTTCCCTGCTGGAGTGAATAAAATTCTCCTTGCATCTGAAGTCTCACACTATTAGGGAAATACTTCTTGTAATACTCCCTTTTGAACACATCCCTAGAAATTGGTTTCTCCAAAAGGTTTTCAACAGATTGCCACCAATCACTGGCAGCTCCCTTCAGCTGATACGATGCATAAGGAATCTTCTGCTCATCAGATACTGCCTGGGCCGTAAAGGCCTTCTCAATCTCCTTGATCCACTTCTCAGCATCTAATGGATCAATCGAGCTACCATCAAATGCTGGAGCGAGCTTGACAAAATCTGTCAAACCACCTCTATACCCAGCCCGATTCTCCTGAAACCTCTGCTGCCTATCCACAACCCCAACCAATTGTTGCATCAAGTTCATCACATCTGGCTGATTATTCTCAATGTTACCCCTTCGGTTTGTCCAAGCCCTCAAGGGTTCATTCTCAGATCTAGAATCCCCAGACCCACCATTTTCCTGAGACCTTTCTACAACGTCGTCAGAACGACCGGTTGCTGCGGCATTCTTTTTCTTAGGCTGTATACTACAATACATCACGGAATTCACAAGCAATTCAATTATCAATCAAGCAAAATATCACAAACATAAAGATGCACATGAACTCCTATTCTACCCATTCCTCACTCGTCACGAAATTCACCCTAGTAGGTCGCAACCTAGGCTCTGATACCACTAAATTGTCATACCCCGAACCCAAGACTCGGAACACGACAACGCCATACACTCATGAAGTGAAACTCATGAGCATGTAAGGCCAACTTACGATCCAATAAGTTCAAAAGTCTAAAATCTTTAAAACCTCTTAAACCAAAATTAATCTTACAATCCCAATAATAAACGATAAATAATAGCGGAAGCGGTTCAATAACGTAAATAAAATCCAATGTATAATTTTATCGTCCTACCGCACTCTCCCAAATGCATGCTTACAAGGTGAAAACATTAAGAAGTTGTTAAGACTAACCTCTTAGCACGAAAATATTATGGAAAAGTGATGAAATTAGCCTTCAAAACTCTCTGGTCATTTTCCTTCTTCTCCCAATTTGTCTAACCCTAGTTTTGAAAAGAAAGTGTATTAGACCAACTATACATTAACTTAGTGGGTTTTTAGCCCATAAATTAAGATATACTTGGGGCCAATTAATAAATATATAAGCTATCTTGGGATGGGGTCTCACAAAAGGGTTCAAGCTTGAACCCTTGAGATTGTTAATTTCTTCCATTTATATTTTATATATTGTTCATTTAACTCCTTTTCTCCAAAAAAAAAAATCATTTAACTCTTTAGAAACTGTAAATTGTAATTGAAGTACAAAATCTAAAACAAAAAAATAAAGCAAAACAAGACTTGGATTTGAGGAACGCAATTGCAACACCTATTATATTTTGGTAGCTTTTCATTACACATTGAATTTTAAGTCTTAACAATAAAAGAATGAGAATGGGAAAAAAATAGGAAAAAGAAAATTCTCTTCACTCCATCTAGCCAGTCCCAACATAAGGACTGCAACTTTTGCAAACTCTCACAGATCGGTACATTTTTTTCCAGGGGGAAAGAAACCAGAAGGGAATAACTGGACATTAAATCCTCTGAAAATCATCAAATTTAGGAACTAGTAAAGCTAGTAACAACTGAAATAAGGATCACAAGAACAATAGCCAACAAAAGAAAGATCCCAATGCACATGCACTTCCTGCTGCTCCTCTGGTAATGTTTTGCAGTGTTGAGCTCTTTAGAAGCATCCTTCACATAATGCCTTGCATTCATAACATGATGCTCAATATCATCCATCTGTTCCCCTTGTGCTTCCACCATTACAGCCATGTCCAAGAACACTTGATGCAATTCCAGCAAACTCTTCTCAATCTCTTTAGCAGCATCATGCCTATCCTGAATCTCAACCACAGTTTCCAACACTTTCCCTCGCCCATGCTCTTGAATTGCACGTGTTAAGAACTCCTCGCCGCCATTGCCATCAGAAATGATCTTCTCAATGATTTCCTCATCTGGGTTTTCTCCAGTCACTGTGTAATACCTTCTCCCCACGGTTTCTTTATGCTCAGTCATCATTTTCTGCCTCAAACCCTGAAAATCCATCATGAGCTCCTTTAATTTCTTGCGCAAGCCATTGGTGACACCAATTCTAGCCCTGTAAATTGGGGTTCCCTCTTTACACCCTGAGAGGCGCTTGCTTGCTGCATTGGCACGGTCCATTTCTTCAAGCTGTGCCTTGATGGTTTTGGCCCTTTTTTGAACAGTAACAATGTCTTTGTTGATTTTGATCCGTAAAGCCTTTAAGGACTCTGGCTTGTGAAGTGACTTGCTTTCTTCATTGGACTCTTGAAGCTTGCCTAAGAGTTCACGGATCACTGCCATTTCTTGATTCACTTTCTCAGCTTCTTCAAGGAATGGACCAAGGTTTGGGTCCATGGCTGAAGACATCTCGAAATCATAGTCAGGTCCTGCTTCAAGATCTTTCATTGCCTCTTTCTTGAGGTCCACATAGCTCATAAACGATTTGGTCATAAGATCATTCATCTTTGCTCTCTGAAACACCAACCAACAAAATATACCAAACTACAATTAGAAAAATTCATGGAATCTACTTTTTAATTGCCAATCAACAAAATTTACCCAAATTCCTTTGCATATTCATATGAATCTTTGAATCCAATTCAAAGCAAACGAATTCTATTTAAAACAGAACAGAGCATATTCAAAACAAATGGGTTTCTCCAGAAGAACCCAAAAAGGTTGAAACACCATACCTTGAAACACCCAAACTACAATTGAAAAAAATCATGAAATCTAATTATTAATTGCAGTCTACAAAATTTACCCAAATTCCTTTGCATATTCATATAAATCTTTGAATCAAATTTAAAGCAAACGGATTCTACTTCAAACAGAACAGAGCATATTCAAAAAAAAAAAGGGTTTCTCCAGAAGAACCCAAAAAGGAAAGATTAACTGAAGAAATGGGTGTTTGTTTCCTCATACCTTGAAATGTAGAACTGCTGGCTCAAGTATTAGCAGACAAACAGAAGAATATAAGGAAAGAATTTGATTAATGGAAGTTTGATCAAGATCGAATTTGGTAAGACTTTGATGGAAGGGAGACTTTGAAGACGAAAATTTGGAAAGAAATCTGAGATATGAGTTGTTTGAATTTGATTGAGAGCTTATAGCCTTAAAAGGAAGCGGAAAATCTCTCAAGCAAACAAAAGAGAGAGAAAAAAAAAGTAGCCGTTACAGCTATGAGCTGCAAGGTTCCAACGGCTATATTTTGGATGCCCGTTTTTTTAAATTTATCTTCCTTTCTTTTCTTCCTTTTTTTTTTCTTTTTTTTTTTACATTTTTGTGTTTGAAGTTGGGGCAATTTACAAATTTTCGGTTTCCGCTGACCGAATTAGCAAATTATATGGACCCACCCACCGTCACCAGATCCGAGAAAAATAAGAATTATTCTGGATCTTCTTTATTGGGCCGGCCGATTATTGAGGTCCATTTTGGTTTTGCTAGATAAAAAGTGTAGTACTATTTTATAGGGAAAATGGAAAAATTATAAAATAGGAAATAATTAGCAATTCAAGAAATTTTCAAATATAAAAATGAATAATATCAGTAATAATGCATATTTATTTTTTTCCTATCATATTATAAAGTAATAAGTATAAACACAAATCCAGTGCCAAAAAAAAAAACTTAAATCAAGTGAATGGGATAAGAACAAAAATGAAAAATCTTTTGTTAACATTGAAAGGAAAAAGAATCAATGACATGCACAATTTTATTATTTAAATGGACGGTGACCTAAGATTTTTCTTTTATAAGGTTTTTGTGATGGTGATATATGATTATCAAAGGTTGTTTTGTTAGGTATAAGTTGAGCTAGCTTGACATTATTCTAAATTGAAAACATTAAAAGTTTCCCAAGTTTTTTTTCTTCTCTTTTTTTTTTTTGCTAGGTTAAGGTCTGTAATTCTAAAGTTTTGAGGATAATAAGTAAAAAAAAATGATGATAATTGTTATAAAAACATTTATCAATAGTTTTGAACTTATCACCATAATGATGATTAATAGAAATTACTTTGAGAATACATATTTTTGAGTTAACTTTGAGAATACATATAAAGGTGAATAAACTATTTGGAAATCAAGTTCAACAAATAATGGATCGGGTTGGAAGGATCTCATTGTTTATGAATAAAGTTTTGGATTTGAATTTTGCAAATTGAAAAGATAGGTGTCAAAAAATATCTCCGTGGCGGAGTTGACTTTAAATCAGTTGATCCCAATGACATTACTTAATGTACAATTAAAATCTTATTACAATCATATAAGTAATTTTAAACAAACTAAGCCGTATATGATGATACTTGAACTCATATATATGAAATTTGAATTTAAGACCTCGAAATTCAGACAACACATACATTTTTCCCCCAAAATAATAATAAGTATTGAATGAGGTATGATCATATGACAATCTTAATAAGTTAATATACCAATTGAAAAACTTCTAAAGTTGATTTACCAAACAATAATCATATATATATACTCATCCATTAACAAAGAGGACATGTTCAACAATTAAAACCTTAACTTTATCTTAAACTTTAATAAAATTTCAATTTTGGAAGGAGCCTTGAATTTTTCTTGATTGAAAAGATATTCCAGGAGCAAAAATTTTGGTGAGTTCACTTTCCTTCGTTTCATACTAATTTTCTTGATTGAGATCTAGAAAATTGATGCTCCTACTAATTAGTAGTAAATAATAATTAAATTGTAATTAATCATAATATAATTAGATAACGACAAATGTTAAAGCTGACTCACTGAGGCACCAAGCAGTTAAAAATATTTTGTACAAAAAAAAAAGCAGTTAAAAATTTTTAAAAAGAATATATAAGGAAAAAATAAAGAGAGAAAAAAGAGGAATGAGAAAAAAGCATCAGCATTCAGCTGCGTATGATTTGGAAACATCTGCTAGCAATGGCATTTTGGCAAAAATTAAATAAATTTATTTATTTATAAATAAAAATTGAAAGTCCCAATTCCCATCTAACTCGACTTCTTCTTCTTCTTCTTCTCTTCTCCACAGTTAATTAAAAATAACAACCTTCTTTTTCTTCCTTCCTATAAACCAATCATTCTTTCTTCTATTAACACAAAAAAAAAAAACCCAGAAAAGCTAAACAAGAAAATTATTCACCATGGCAAATCCAATAAAGATGGCAATCGGTGACATGGTGATTACTTTCATGTGGGTTTTTTGTTCAGCAACGTTTGGTCTATTAACTTCTATGATAGCCACTGCCATTGGTGTCCAAACCATTTCTTGGGCTCCCATTGTTATTATCACAGTCATCATTTTCGTTTTCGTTTTCATCTTTAATATAATTGGTGGGTTTCTCGGTGGTGCTAGCTTTAATCCTACTGGAACCGCCTCCTTCTATGCCGCCGGTGTCGGTGATGATACCCTTATCTCCATGGCCCTCCGCTTCCCTGCTCAGGTATTAATGATTTATTTTTTCTTTTTTCGGGTATCTCTGTGGGATTTCCGTTTTTTTAAGGAATTCTGTTTGATTTGACCTGGATTATGCTTTTTTGAGAGAAAAAAGGAGAAGCTTTTGGATCAAGTCTTGTGATTTTTATTTCAATCTTATTGATCTTTTTAACTGTATTAATTAGTTGGTTAATTCTGTACTTTTTCTGCTGATCAACATTAAATTCCTAGGAAATTCTGCATGTAGAATATGCTCTGTTTTCTGCCTCAGCAATTTGATTCCCACTATTTTCCTCACCTAATTTATGATTACATTTTACTAATTCAAATTTCAAACGTTAAATGAGTTCATCCGTAAATTCAATATCAATAAGACCTTTCTAATTCATGGAGTTAAAATGGTTTATTCTCTCATGAATTTTCTTTTTTTTTTAAAGCTTTTAGTTACTTAGTATTGAATTTGTTTTGCTTTAAAGTTTATTATTTTTATTATGTTGCTGCCAGTCTCTTTTTGATGTGTGTGCCTTCTGCTCACATGGGATAAGTTTTATTTATAAAGTTCATTCCTTTTCTTCTTCTCTCTTAAGTTACTTTAAACTTCATGGCTCGACAACTACAAAGCTGTAAATGTGAGATATACATATTACAATGTTTATTTTCTTTTTTTCTAAAGTTATCTTACCCTTTATGAAAGGAAATTCGAGTGTACCAAAAAAATGGGAAAATAAAAAATACAGATTCAGAATGCCCGTTTTACTAATAGGTCTTGACTGAATAGAATGATGCATTTCCAAGAACTAATCATGATACTCCATTTTTGCCTTTTTTTTTCTTTTTAACTGTGGGAGAGTAATTGCATTTTAAGCTGTTGAACAATGCTGTTAAACATTAGCTATGATGTTTAGATGCATTACTGAAAATAGAAGGTCTGGCTTGCAGGCGGCTGGTGCTGTGGGCGGTGCCCTGGCGATCATGGAGGTGATGCCAAAACAGTACAAGAACATGATAGTGGGACCATCTTTGAAAGTCGATATGCACACTGGTGCCATTGCTGAGGGGGTGTTGACATTTGCAATTACCTTTGCTGTTCTTTGGATCCTTCTTAAAGGTCCTCAGAATGAAATATTCAAAACATGGCTGCTTGCCATTGTCACTGTAGCCTTTGTAATGTCTGGGGCTGCTTACACTGGACCTTCCATGAATCCTGCCAATGTAAGTTGCCAGCACTGTCAATTTTTTTTTGGCTTTAATTACATCATGTTATCTGTTCTGCTGTTCTCTATCGTGTGTAAGGCTTTAAGAACTTACTGCTGTAATAATACTAAGGTTTTTATACTTTTTTGTCTCATTGTTTTTTTTTCATTGCTAAGAGTTTATTCCTTTTCGACACAACTCAATTATATGCAGTTGTTTAACAACTGTCCTGACTAGGGGATATGTCTGGCTTGCTTGTAACTTCCTCATTAGTTGCAATATGATTTTACGCTGCCCATCCCTCATTTTGTGATGCTTTTGTAATATTTGTTTGTATTGGATTGCCATCTATATGCGTGATGTAAGTTTTTGTCATTTATAGCTTGGACATCTCTAAAACGCTTTATTGGTTTGGACTGTCATATTTAAATATGCAAGATATTGCTGATACTGTGCTGACGAACATAAGATAAATTGAATAAATTAGGTTTGAACAAATAAGCACATTTAGGTTCTCTTTATTTGTTTTTGAATTTCAGCTCCTTCTAAATTATCCAAAATCATTGAGTGATGTCTTGAAAGCAATTACTCTATTGTTATTGCTTTAGTTCTTAGTTAGATTGCTAAATGGCCTGCTGTTTTAACTTATATTCAGATTCAACGATCTAAAACCCTTCATTTACACGGCATATTGAAATAATTGCAGTGAAGTACCTATCTGGTAGGCTCTGGTGTAATTTTGTCTGGCTCTAGCATCATTTAGCCAATGTATAGCTTAACATTTCAAATTTTATGTATTTCTTGGATGAGGAAGAAAGGATGTTTTCCATTTTCTCTTTCAAAATGCTACTGAGAAATGTCAGATTTAAGTGCAACTGAAGATTCTCTCAAAATTTGGCAAATTCCTACCTACATGCTTTTTTGAGTTGTTCGATTAGAGGAAGCGGTTTTCTCTGCTCACCATCTGTTTCTTTGTAATTACACATCTGGTTGAATGAGATATTCTTTGTATATCCAGGTAGCATAGTGATGGTTGTTCCTTGGATTATTATGAGCATGAATTAGCTTAAGAAGGATCCCATCCAAACTATCTTTATTGCTTTTCCTAGATCGAATTTGATGGTGCCTCTTCTGAATATTTGCCTTTGGCCCTGTGCTTCAGTCTTGAATAGCTTGTCTTTTTCAGTCTCCTGCATTGTAGCCAATATTTTTTATATTATGTGAAGGATCAGAGAGGATATATCTTATATCTTGCCATGTTTTCTATGTAGACTCAGTTTCTGTATTCTGATCATAGTGATTTGAAGTCCTTATGCAGTTGTTCTATTGTTCAAGTATATTGCCGTTGCCAGTGTTTATATGCTTTTATTAATGCATGCTGGTTTATTGGTTGCCTTTGCAAGTTAAGGTGGATATACAGAGAAGCAAATAGCTTAGTGAAGAGTGAAGCAAGTACCCTTTTTGTTGCTTCCAATAGTTTGCCGTTGATACTTTTCATTCACTTTAATCTCTTTCTTCTTATTGCATGTTTACCTTAAATACTCTTTAAGACTTTTTATTATTTGAAGTTATTCTCTAATTCAATATCTTATTAAGTATCCTTTTCTGCCTTTCACCTTTAGGGCATTCTTTCATGCCTATATGCTTGCATTACTAATTGTGAATCGCATTGCAGGCTTTTGGTTGGGCATATTTAGACAACTGGCACAACACATGGGATCAGTTTTATGTTTATTGGATCTGTCCATTCATCGGAGCTATCTTGGCCGCATGGGTCTTCCGACTTTTCTTCCCCCCACGACCAGCAAAGAAGGTGAAGAAAGCATAAGGTGGCGTAATAAAGATCGCAAGGCCATCAACCGCAATAGATAAGCTGTGTTTATGTAATAAGCAGTTAGGTTTTCAAATGTTCTGGTCTATTACTGTTAACTTTTCGATCATTCTTGCCAATTTGCCATGTAGTACCTTTACCTTTCCCTGCATTCTATTGTTTAGTTGCTGCAATTGTTGTGGGAATCTTCATCCATCCTCCTTCCTTTTCTTGTTTGGTAAATCATGGAAGATTTTTAAATTTATCCATACTCATGGTAATTGGGAACTTGTGCTTATAAACTTGCGCCCTCTGTCCCGGCAACAGAGGATGCCAGAAAACAGGGGCTCAGCTTATACAAAATTTGCCAATTTTGATAGTCAATTTGTGAAGAATAGTCTCTTCATTACTATAATTTTAGTAGTATCATATGTTTGAAGGGGTAAAAGCATGATGAACGCTTAAAATAAATAAATGTAAAATGTTCCTATCACTTTTCCCTTAGTTTTTTGAAAAAATGGGGAATATGTAAACATTGCAAAGCATCAAAAGAACTAATTTTTGTGTTTTTTTTGGTACAATAAATAAATATTTTGATAACTCACATTTACATTTACCATAGTATATATACAATTTCATTTACCATATTATGTATTCGATAATCACATTGGATTCATATATTAAATATATCTCGGATCCTAATTTCTAATTGGATTAGGGTGGAGGTGTGTATATACTATTTTTTTTTTGATACCAGTGTATATAGTATTGTTAAAAGATGAAAATAAATTATAAATAAATCATTAAAATTATTATTATAAAAAAAAAAGAAAACATAAATATGTTCATCTAAACTTGCAAAAACAATCTTGTCATCATAAAATAAAAAAACACTTGCAAAAACAATCCTTTGCTTGGTAATTATCAATCAATCAATCTTACTACACAAAAGTACTGTTTTTTGGTGGGAAAATACCAATCTTTGGAATTTAGGGGAAAAAGAAAAACAAAACTTTCTTTTCTTCCCATTTCCCACTTTTAATGCGTTAGATCCTAATTATAAATTCTCCACTTTACGTACACTTAAAAAAGAAAAAAAAAGAAAAAAAATCAATTTCTTATTTCTCCCTCACTGAAATGAAATCTACATAGCCATCTTTTCCTCCCAAAATCCCTCCACATTTCCACTGCAATTTCCTCTTTTCTCATCTTTTCTTTTTCACTATTTTTTCACATGATCAACATTTCCTTTCCCTCTCCCAATTCTTTCAAAATCACTCCTTAATTCACAAATTTATTATTTTCATTTCTTCATTTTTTCCAATTAAGGTCGACAATTCCTATAAATTCCAAGATTCCGAAATTCAAAAACCTGGAAGATCTGGAGCCATTACCGACATCCACCGGCAACGGCCAGATCCGGTACCGAACACCTTCCTCCGCCGAGCTGCTCGAGTCTGGTCCAAACGGTGGCGCGCTTTCTCCGACCGGAAACGGCACTACGGATCACCTAGAAAAGATGATGAAGCGTTCAATGGCGCGCCATGAGTCCATCTCCGATAAGATCCACAAGTACCGAGGGGTCTTGCTTGTGATCTCCATCCCTATCTTGCTCATAACGTTCGTCTTGTACGTGATGCCGGGGAAATCTCCGTCCGATGTAGCCGTGGTGGAGGAGGTCGAGTTGAATAGCAGGAAAGTAGGGTCCAATTCGAGAGGGAATAGGAATTATGCTGTGATTTTCGATGCGGGGAGTTCTGGCAGTAGAGTTCATGTTTATTGTTTTGATCACAATTTGGATCTTGTTCCGATTGGTTCTGACTTAGAGCTTTTTGAACAGGTAAATTCTTTCTTCTCTTACAACTTCTAGAAAATTTTCACATGAGAATATTGCATTTGCTAGGAATGGAGCTTTAGAAATGGTAATTTGAGAGGAGATTTGCTGGGATTTGCAGCTGTTAGAAACAGGAACATTTTCTTTATGTTTTTAGTAACTCTAGTTAATCTCTTAGAAGCGAAATTAGATTTTTAGAAGTGAAATTTCGATTACTATGAATGTACATTCGAGGACAGACTTATTTTAAATGTGGAATTTGAGTGCGACATATGGCTTTAAAGTAATTATTTAAGTGGTAATTCAATAGATGCTTGCTTCTTTTTTGTTTTTACATTTTTAAAAGAAAAGTTATATGAATGGCCTTTACTTGATATTTGTTGCATGGCTTGGTTGTTACTTTGAAGTAGGTATTGACTTTCTCTGCTCTATAATAGAAGCTTACTGAATTTGAACAAAAAGAGAAGGTATAGCATGAATTGGTGGTACATTTCAAGGTGTCATTTCATTTATATGCTGTGCAGGAAAATGTACTTGGATTTGATGCGATTATAATTTCACGTCTAAATTGGTTTTATGTGGTTTGTCTTGTAGATAAAACCGGGTTTGAGCTTCTATGCAAAAGACCCGCAGGCTGCAGCGAATTCATTGCTTACTCTTAAGGACAAGGCAGAAAGTGTTGTGCCACTAGATTTGCGATCAAAGACTCCTGTCAGAGTTGGGGTAGGTATATCTAGATGCATTATTCATGCTTTTTTTGATCTTTGAGTCTTTAAATTGCTAAAAGAAGGGACCTTGCTTTTATGTAGGCAACTGCTGGTCTGAGGGCATTGGAAGGTGATGCATCTGATAGAATTTTGCAAGCGGTAATTCTATGTTTAGGAGCATGTTGGTGATGTTCACTGGCTTCCTTTTGCCATTTCATTGTGCTAATAGTTTTTTAATTAACTTATTTAGGTCAGGGAACTTCTTAAAGACAGAAGCACCCTCAAATCTGAGGAAAATGGGGTCAAAATTCTGGATGGCTCTCAAGAAGGTTCTTATGAGTGGGTACGTTGAACTGAATTTCATGTACTTTATATATGGTATAATATTGTGCCTGAAGTGATTTTCCTTTTCAAGCTTGGTTTTAGGGAAATATGTCGAGTCTGTAGCATAATGCATTTTATTGCATGCTTGATCAGGCTCCTTTTTAGTGTGGTAAATTTATATTCAATTTGTACACTGGTTTATAAGGTTCTCTACAAACTGTTACATTCTGTAAGTCAGAGTGATCATTCTTCCTCAAGATCATATTATGGTGATGTTCGCTTGAGATGGAAATTCTTGGGTTTTGGGTGATGGAGGAAGTACTCTAAAGCTAGCCTTATATAGATAGATTTTACCATTGAAGCGAGTATTTTCATTTTGCAATGAAGTTATACTTTATGCATTTATATAGAGTAATGTTATGTAAAACATCAAGATCCATTTCACAGTTGCCGACTGATTGCACCAGTCAACTTAATTTGAATCTTTCGTAACAGCCATCTTTGTTTTGCAGGTGACAATCAATTACCTATTAGGAAATCTGGGAAAGACATATGCAGACACAGTTGGCATAGTTGATCTGGGTGGTGGATCTGTTCAAATGGCTTATGCCATCTCCGAGAGTGCTGCTGCAAAGGCTCCGAGGGTACAAGATGGAGAGGATAGTTACGTAAATGAAATGTATCTGAAGGGATCAAAATATTACCTATATGTTCACAGGTTTCCCTCTTTCGTTTTGACCAATTGGTTTTATGATTATTCTATTAGTGATTATAAATGGACCAAAGGAGAAATTTTACTGCTTTTGGTTCCTCCTGCAATCAATTTTATCAGAAGTGTCTTTCTTTAGTCATATGTATGACTCTGTAAGTCTCATAAAAGTCCATTCATGATCATAATTATATGTTTTAAGTTAATATATACTTTGGTGTTTGCATACAGTTATTTGCACTATGGTCTATTGGCAGCTCGAGCTGAAATTTTGAAGGTATCTGAAGATTCTGGCAACCCTTGCATCTTAGAGGGTTATGATGGTAAGTTTGAATTTGTTTTGACTTTGATAGCAACTTTAAACTCTTGTAGAGTACTGGACTCTTAGTTCCAGCAGTCAGGGTTTGCTTACTGGCAGCCTCAAGTACTAGAAAGAAAACTTTTAATGATCTGGGGTGCATATTACGGTTTCCTTGACAGATTTAGTGGCAAAAGTTTTCTAATGCTTGATCACTGAATACATAGAGGTTGGCAGTATAAGCAATTAGCTTCCAATTGAAAAATGTACTATTTGATTGCTATGAATTCCGAGTAATAAATAATTTGAGTAGCTATAAGGTCCTTTGTTCTGTCTTTTGTTGGCAGAATGTGGCATTTAAGTACTTCATATGTTCTGTGTTTTATCTTTCTAAGGTACTTACTCATATGGAGGAGAAAACTTTAAAGCATCAGCTTCTTTATCCGGCACGAGCATGGAGGAGTGCAGGAGGGTGACACTCAAGGCTCTTAAAATAAACGACACATGTACACATATGAAGTGCACATTTGGCGGTATATGGAATGGTGGAGGTGGAGATGGACAGAAGAACCTGTTTGTTGCTTCATTTTTCTTTGACAGAGCTGCAGAGGTATATTGCTCACTCAGAGTTGTCTTGCCTGAAATAAACTATACAAGAATCTGGTTAACGGTGCTAACTGAATTATTTATGCATACAGGCCGGCTTCATTAAAGCTACTGATCCTGTTGCAAAAGTTCAGCCTCAAAATTTTGCAGATGCTGCTAAACGTGCTTGTGAGACCAAGTATTCAAATGCCAAAGCAACATATGAAAATGTGGATGAGAATAACCTGCCATATATATGCATGGATCTAGTTTATCAGTATACGTTGCTTGTTGATGGATTTGGTAAGCCTAATACTTTATTGCTGATTCGTTTATGCAATTTTTTAGTTTCAGTTTCTAATTTAGAACTTAAAAGGCATCTTAGAATTCTCACCGGTTCCATCTTTTCTTGGACAGGACTCGATCCCTTCCAAGATATTACATTGGTGAAGCAAGTGAAATACCGCAATTCCCTTGTCGAAGCTGCATGGCCACTAGGCAGTGCCATTGAAGCCGTATCATCATGAAGTGAATTCCAAGTCATGCAGCTTTAAGCATACACCGGGAATTTCCATGGCTTGTGGTTCTTAAGCATTGGCATTTCTTAATTCCAATCCACACAGTCAATAACGTGCAGAAGTAAGCAGCATGTGATGCTGGAAATTGGATTTTGGTGGCAATAATAGAGAATAGAATAGTTACATTTTATCTTCATTTGTAATTCCAATTATTATATTAGTTCCCGATTATTACTACTATTAATTTTTGTTGAGAGATTCAATTCAATTAGTTCATTTAGTTTGTCCTCTGGAACAAACAGATTATGATAATTTGATATTCCAATGTGTTCGTTCGTGTCCCATATGTCTTTTGTTAGTAAAAAGCAATTTCTCTTTAATGATTTTGCTCTTTATTCTCTCTGTTTTGGCAGCCCCTTTCTTTTCTCATTTGAGCTCACCAGGACTTTGATCCCGAAAATATAAAAAATGAAGAGAAGATGACATTTAAAAAGAAAAAACAAATTCATGTTCTGTGAAAAAAAAAGAAAAAATAATTAAATCAAAGAAAAAACAAAAGAAAAAGAAAAGTCCCTTTTGTGGCCGGCTTTAAAAAAAATTTAAAAAATTAAAATGATTAATTAATCATTTAAACCACGTGTGCAGTCTGGCCACAAAAAAAAAAAGTAAAAACCACGTGTGCAGAAGAGGCAGGGGCAGTTAAAGAGTTGGGACAATAATCTTTCACTTGAGTCCTGAGAATATATTAAAAAGCACAGAGGAAGAACATGAAAGTGGCAGCTTAGAGAAGAAAACCAAAGAGGCTTGATTCGAAGAAAAGAGAGTTTCTTGACTTTCAAGGTTAATTTATTGAAACAGTGAGTACAAATATATCTGTTCTCCTCTTGAAATCAAGTAAGCTGCAATTTCCTCTTCAGTCAGTCATTATCTCAAACACTTTCTATACAGCGTAGAAATGCTGGGGATCAGGTTTACAAGATCAAAACTATATATTTTTTCAGTTTTTGTAAATGCCCATTCGAAAACAGTGCATTTTACACCAACCCAGTATCAAAATCCCATCTTAGAAACAGTACGGACAACAAGAACAATTGCTACCCCCATCCCCATGGATTTTTGCTCCTCGTTTCAGTTATCTTCTTTTTGTACTTCAAGTATTGATTTCCAAAGTGTACCAAAAGTTGAAACTGTTGATGAAAATAGTGATCGTGATTCTGATGATGGTGAAGATGATGACGATTTTGATGGCAGTAGTGTAAATGGATCGAGTTCGAGCAATGAGGAGGTTATTCAGGGTGCCGAGGAAATCATGGACATAATTCGTGAAACAGGTAGTAATAATGTTGAAATGAGGAAAAGGCTTGAGCAAAGTAGTATAAAGGTTTCCTCTGAGTTGGTGGTGGAGGTTCTTTCTCGGGTTCGGAACAATTGGGAAGTGGCGTTTACGTTCTTCTTATGGGCTGGTAAACAGCCAGGTTATGCTCATTCATTGCGTGAGTATCATTCGATGATTTCTATTCTGGGGAAGATGAGGAAGTTTGATACTGCATGGTCGTTGATTGATGAAATGGGAGGAGGAAGGACAGGCCCTTCTCTTGTGACACCTCAGACTCTCTTGATCATGATAAGGCGTTACTGTGCTGTTCATGATGTGGGGAGGGCTATAAATACGTTTTATGCCTATAAAAAGTTTAAGTTTGATGTAGGGATTGAAGAGTTTCAGAGTCTGTTATCTGCCCTTTGTCGGTACAAAAATGTGCAGGATGCTGAGCATCTAATGTTTTGTAACAAGGATGTCTTCCCATTTAATACCAAGAGTTTCAATATTATACTCAACGGATGGTGTAATGTGATTGGTAGTCCACGGGAGGCAGAGAGGGTTTGGAGGGAGATGAGCAAGAGAGCTATTCCACATGATGTTGTGTCATATGCATGTGTGATGTCCTGCTACTCAAAAGCCTGTAATCTTAACAAGGTACTTAAGCTCTTCAGCCAGATGAAAAGAATGGGGGTTGAACCAGATCGGAAGGTTTACAATGCTATAATCCATGCTCTCGCAAAGGCTAGGCATGTAAAAGAGGCTATCAATCTTCTGAAAACTATGGAAGAAAAGGGTATTAGACCTAATGTTGTTACTTATAATTCACTGATCAAGCCTCTATGCAAAGCTCGGAAGATAGATGAGGCTAGAAATGCATTTGATGAGATGTTGCAGAGGGGGCTCTCACCTACAATAAGGACCTACCATGCTTTCTTTCGTATTCTAAGAAATGGGGAAGAAGTTTTTGAGCTTTTGGAGAAGATGAGAAAGATGGGGTGCCAACCAACCAATGATACCTACATCATGCTGATAAGAAAGTTTAGTCGATGGTGCCAGTTTGATAATGTCTTCAAGTTGTGGAATGAGATGACTGAGAATGGGGTTAATCCTGATCGTAGCTCGTATATAGTGTTGATTTATGGGCTATTTTTAAATGGAAAGCTGGATGAAGCATACAAGTATTATGTGGAGATGAAGGAAAAGCAATATTTGCCTGAACCAAAGATAGATGAGATGCTTCAGTCCTGGGTTTCTGGTAAGCAATTTGCGGAACAGCAAATGGCTGATCTCAAGAATAACCAATTGCAAGATAATAAGTTGGGGAACCAGATCAGAGTTGAACCAAAGAAAGTTGATCAGGAGAAAGATTTTCTCAGGGAACCTGAAACCAAAAGAGTTGTCAGAGAAAGAGGCTTTTCATTTTGGGAGTAATAGGTTTGCAAAAAACCATAAAACTCCAATGTATGTGCTTCATGTATGGGGCTTTAGGCTTCACACTGAATTCCTCTGAATACCGTCCAGAGCATGACAGTTTCTGTTTCCAATATCAATACAGGAGGCCTTATTGGCTGTGGTGGGGAACTATTCTTTTTTCATCATGAAAAACCCATTGCCAGCATCTGTATGTCTAAGTGAATTGCAGATCATATTCATTTGTGAATGGTGAGAGGCTTTTTATTATTTTGCTGTTTATGTAACTGTTTTGTACTTGGTCTGATATTAACTATGGTTTCTATGTAGCTAATACACAACCTGTGGCTACTTAGTTTTATGAGTCTAGAGCAAGAGGGCTAGCACAACTGTTTCTCTTGGAAAAAGATGAAATGGACACTGTTGGCTAGATATCAATAGTTGTACTTTTGCAGTAGTTTAGCCACAAGTACCGAGTTTCTGGATAGTTGGCAGTTCTTTGTTGTGAGTTCCTCACTGTCAAGCTGATCATACTGCTGCAGTAGTACAACTTTCTGTAAGACACTCTTCACACTGATTTTGAGTTACATTGACAAATTTTATGCTTGATGGCATACCATTCCAGAAGGAATTAGGCCTCGTTTCTTTGTGTCATTTTTAGTTTGCCTTGAAAGAAATTGTTCCCAAAAGCATTGTAGATGTGGAGATTAGAATTTGTTTAGAAACCTTACACAACATATAATGAATAATTTTGCTTCAAAAAAAAAAAAAAAAACATATAATGAAGATTGCAGTGGACTTTTAACTTGGAATTATGTATGTTGTAAATGATCTCCAGAAATCATTAAATGCTTATGATACCAAGTTTTTTGCATGGTTGCCACTCTTCAGGATCTATGATACATGGTTCAGTATTTTTGTAATATCTTTGGTTCAACAAAGTTTCGGATATATCCCAGGTGGAAGGGAATATAGATCAATAAACTGTTATAAGTATTGACATGAAGTACTTAATGTTTTCTGGAAGACTGGAACCTGTCATCTTATACGCAATATGCTCATCTCATCACACTATGATCTGTTTAATCTTGCTTAAGACAAAATAATCTTGAAGCAAGTTCTTTTATCAGAAGACCTGGCTGAAACTTATTTAGTAATTCTGCATTAGGCGATAGTTCTTTCTTCAAAATTCAGATATATGGTTGTGGTTGTCTAAATGTCATCTTAATTTTACCAATCATTATTGAGCCTTGACGGACAAAATGTAGATGATAGTTCTACCAGTTATGGCTGCAGAGGTAGCACGTGGAAATTAGATGACATGAAAAAAAATGATCTTGAGTCAAATTTTGAACAGAAGGGAAGTAACATAGATTACCATTTTGTAAAACTGCTAATTTTAATTTGGCACTTCAATTTGCATCTCGTGTTTCTTGTATTTTATGGAATATTTAACGATGCTTTCTAAAAGGTCCATGGTAGCTGTGTTATGGGAGTAGGAATATAATACTTGTAAGCAGAAGATGTGCAAACAGCAATGATGGAAAGTTAAATATATACTCCGTACAACTTTTTTTAATCAGCTAATTTACTTCTTTCGGTTTCTTGGTATCTTTTCTGAATAAATTGTCCTTATCTCTCGCTTAATTACTTTTAAAATTTTGTAAGGATTGAGTACCTCTATGATGTTCGTGCTGAATGTTACACTATTCTTTTGCTGATTGTTACATTATGCTTAAGAAACTATATATTTTATTTTATGTGATCATTCTGTGATGGTGATTCTCCATCTTCTTGTCACTTGTCAGGGAAGACTAGTTTTTGCTTTTCTCATCCCTTTGTCCCTCCTCTGGCTTTGACCTGGTTTTATGTGTGTCATCATGAAGGCTGTGATTTTGCTAGCTATTTTATTTGTCTTAGTATGAGTTAGATTGCTTCTTCTCCCTCAACTACTCAGGGCATTGAAGGAGAATGATAGTTATTGAATCCAATGTCTTCCAGCTCATTTTGCATCCCTACTTTCAATAAATGATTATATGGACAGTAATTGAGATTGTTCTGTTAAAATTTTATTAATTGAATTCTAAATTCTTATGCGTGTATATACGTATTGAGATTGTAAAGATTACACATACTCTCATACCATTGACTAGATTTTTTGTTCAGTATTGTCTCACAGCCTCTTTCAGATTGCCATTTTCATACTTGTTTTTGCACCTTCAGGATCTCCAAATTCTTCATTAACCCACTTGCAGGGTTATAGGTGAGTTGTTTCTTGACTACAAACATTCTTATACTGCAAATAGCCACTGACCTCCAAGCTATCTACAAATCCTTAGTTTGAAAGGTCTTCCATCCAGCAAAGCATGTGCTAATAAAACTGATTAGTCAACCTTAATACTATTTAATACGTCATATATGCTTAGTTCTAGTCTAAGTTGAGCAACCCATCTTCCATTATTGAGAGAATTTCCTAAAAATCTGGTATGGCTATGGACAGATTAAAAGTATGGATGTTGAATGTTGATTGGAAATCGAGACCTCAAGCAGCCTGTTGAGATCAAGTTGATCTAATTAGCACTAATTTTCCTTTCTATTGCTGTTGAGCCTGGTAGTGAAATTAAATTCTCATTAAAGCTACTTTGACATCTTGTAGCTTCATCAATGGCAGAGTTACCTAGTTTGTCCCTCCATTCTTTCCTTAAAAGAAAGTAAGTAAAACTTTTCTTTTTCTATTGTTTACTGTCTTCTCAATTCCAGTAGCACATAAATTTAACTAGTGAATGTGAACAGGAGAGTGGATGAAGCAGCATTCCATGCTGCAAGGAAAATGGAAAACTTGAGCATTAACAGTTGAAGAAGAAACCCTGTATTAGAACCTTTTAATATTCAAAATGTAGAAAGTCTAAGCATTTATGCTTGTAAGATACCTTTGGCTGAGAGAGTAGATGATGGTCTGTGAGTTCTTGACTTTAAGATTTAAGTTCCAAGTTAGGCCTAACTCATTATATGGTGCGTGCGGTGCCTTAGATGGGAAAAAGCTGGTGCATTTCCATTTGACATGAGATAACAACTAGGCCATAGATTAGGTGAACTACACGTGGAAAACTACAAGGGGTCATTTTCATGACTTTTTCACACTTGGAATATAGCTAGCTGATGCGTATCCTTACATGCCATCCATGCCTTTGACTAGTCTAAATTGTATGTTTGTATGATTTATCCCATTTCTCAGTCAAATATCCCTAACAACTTGATGTAATGACAGATTGCACGTTCATCTGGGGTTGGAGTTAAAGCTATCCTATGCCTAAGTTTTAAGCTAAGGATGAAGGAACTTTGAAAAGGAGGGAGATAACCATGTGATTGTTCATCTTTTTTTCCAACCATAATTTGTTAGTCATAACTTTTTCTTCTCCCTAACAGGTACATCAAAAGTCAAGGTTCTCACAACTAAGTAAAAGAGATGCTTTGACCATATTTATCAGCCAAGCAATCAAGGAGGTAATATATGCCTCTGTGTTTTCTTATATAGGCTTGACTTAAGGTTTTCTCCTTTTTCTTTCATGTCTATCTACAAACTGAGAAATTGGGAACTTTTAAGGAAAATAATTGGATACCTAATGAAGGGATGATATATATAAAATATTCATTGACATTTTGACATGTGAATATTTGAATTTCAGCTGAACAAGTTACCTAGTACATGGAAAGTAAAAGAGGTTGAGGGCAAGAAAGCTTTAATTCCCCAGGTATTTTTGTTTTACATCATACATGACATAAGATTCAAAGCATGAAATCCTATTCTTTTATTGCATGAGAACAAATTGAACGTAAAGCTCATCATCAGCCAAACAAAAGCATCTTTGAAGGATTATTATCGGAGGCTTCAAAAGAAAATTTTATTGTGGATAATCATAAACTTGTTATTCTTTTGTCATATTTATTATTCTTTAGCATATGCTCCATGACCCCATCTCTCTCTGCTCTTGTTTGTCTGTATTCATCGTTCTTTTGTCCAATTTGGCACCTCTGCTTTTAAGATCAACTACTTTTTGGCTTCATTATACTATAGAACCCAGGAAAGTCTTCTCCCCAGATGTAGGAAAATTTATTTTATTTTCCCAGTTATTGTTCTTAGAACCCTTTCGTGCTAGGTTTGATTGCTAACAAGTCTTAAGGAATAATTAATAGCCACAGTTTTTATTATTATATAATCTTCTCTCAGGTCTTCTTTAGCAATCAAACAAAATACATATAGTTTTAAACTCAACTCCCTGTAAATTTTTAATGCAGTTATTCCCCTAGTCCACAATTTACGCTATGTTTTGCTCCTTTTGACATTAAACTTTCAGTTGGTTTGCATAGGAGAAGCAAACTGCTATTAGTCTACCTCATTAGGAAATGGGATTAGGTCCTAATGAAGAAAACTGCCCGAGGCTTTTCGAGCACGTGATTAATAATTAAAAAACTATGTAATATGCCTAGTTTTCTACATAAAAAAGTTGTTTTCTGTGTTCTTGGTGATGAACTTTTCTGGTTGAACATACGTATATGCTTAGGTAAATATCCTGGTATACTACCTGTGTATACCGCAATTGTCCGGAATGAAGGAGTCATATAATGTGCTATGACCTTTGCTTAATCTTTCTGGTTAGACATTTGAAAATTTTGAGTTAGGAGGGGATTCTTGTTGGTATTTAAATTTATGACTAAATCAAAAACTCACTCACTTAAATTGCACGTAATCTATGTCTTTTCTGTCACACGTGTGTAGGAAGATTATTCAAGATTTGACTTCCCTATGTTTTTGCATTGTTTTTCTTTCAAGTCATTGTCAAATTTTTAAAGAATTTAGATTTCAATTGATGAAAATTAAATAAATATAATGATGATTTTGTTTTCACATTTGTATTAGGAAGAAGATTGGATAACATAAGAAGAAAAATGAAGTAGATTTAGTCTTATATGCAATGAAAAAAATGTTGATGTCATGTTTAGATTACACTGCATGTGCGCGCCACATGCATTAATCACTAATTAACTTTTGATCAAGAGCGTGCGCGCGCCACATGCTTAACTCACGAATTAACCTTGATTAGGATAATGCTGACATGGGATTAAGAGAATAAAACAAGATAAGTAGCTTTAAGATATGGTCCAAAACAATATGATATAGAAAAAATATATTATTAAGGAAAAATCAGTGGATACATGTATTTTAGGGGGCAAATCTTTGGTAATTGCATCCTACAAATGAAGCATTGGGAATAATTAAAATATTCATTAGAAGGTCCAGACGTCTCATTTGAGTTTGCTAATTAAGCTTAAAAAAGAAATGGTAGCATTTTTTTTACTTTAAATATATATGGTAGTATTTGATTCCATTAACTTGACACACAATAATTTTGGACGTCTCTTTAGAGACATAATCCTTTCATGTTTTAGGCTAAAAAGTGATGTGAAATTTAGTTTAACTCCTTAGCTTAGTTTGGTAATGCAATTATGCAAATTTAACTTTTGGAATTTTCTTTTAAGACAAAAAAACAAGGGATTTTCCTATTAATAGTAAAATTTTATTTGGGTATTTAGTTATAGCATAACATATCTTCTAAAGCAATAACGAATCTTACCATGTGTGGTATGTCACATGCTACATAATTTTTTATTTTTATAATTTTATAAACAAAACCAAAGCCTATCCAAAAATGAGTTTATAAAAGAGATTTAAAAAAGTGATTAGTATTTAGTGGTGGCAAAATAGAATCTAAATGGAATCTAAAACTTAAATCAAGAATTTATGGGCCAGGTTCATGCAATTTAATTCCTAGGGCTAGTTTAGTCTATGAGTGTTGAAAAACAAAACTAAAAATCTTAGGAATTTGGGCTATTTTATCTTATTATCAATAATTAATAATGTAAAGAGAGCATGCGGATTGTGGATAAACATCAAAGTTGTCTATAATTCATAGTTCACTTCCAATCATTTCAAACGTATTAAACACTCAAATCAATGGTCCAAGAATCATTGAATTCAAAAGAAGTTTGTGATTACGAAATGCTCTTTTGTTGTTTTTTGCTTTCACAAATATTTCCTATATTCCTTGTTTTATGTAATATACTCATTTTACAGCTATATGATAAAATTTGAATCTTGAATTCCAAAGTTTAGTCTAGTCGTCAGTCGAATATTTGATTCAATGATGGTATGTGTAACTTCTACTTGTAGAGTTGGATTTAAATCTTTGTTCTTATCCTAAATTAGTAAAGTAGTCTCTTAGTAACATCGGCTATCATCTTCCTACACCGTTCCCTTTGTTCTTTTATTTTGTTGTGATGTGGGTATTCAAATTCTTACTCTTTGAACGAACATGCACTAATCATTTGAATTAAATGCTGAGTTGAATCTTTTTATTCTAAGTTTTGATACATGTTTTGTGTTTAAGAAAAAATCTTATTGCTTTTACTCTTTTTTTTTTTTTAATTTGCATAATTAAATGAAGTGTTGCTCTAGAAACAATGGGTAGATGCCTTTTGAATCTTAGGGAATTAAGCCAAGTAACCAATATAAATCTAACACTGCAGCAATCACTTAACTAAATACTCAAGTGTATTCTTTTTTAAGCTATAGGTATCATGTTTTGAGTTGCAAATAAAAAAGCCTTGTTGCTTTTACTTTCTTCTTTTGTCTTTTTAATTGCATATATTTTAAAATGAAAGTTTGTCATAATTAAGTGTTTGCTCTAGAAACAATGGCTTGATGCCTCTTGTCTCTTAGGGAGTAAAGTTGAGATGACCCATAGGTAAGTAACAAACTAGCACTTCACTAATCAATCTAAGTCTAACACTGTGTAATCCACTCAAACCCCAAATTTGACCAATCTTATCATTCCCAACAATCCATCCTTTCTTTCTCTTTCCATTTCTCCCCTTATAGCCTTATCTCCAATCCCCCTTTGCCACCCTTATTTTGTTTTTACCTTTCTTTTGTACCCATTTAAAGCTCATGAGAGGCCCCCCCTTTGCCCCCCTCCCCCATCCCTCTATACCTCACCACCCAAACACACATACATGATACATATACATACATAGAATAAAGGGAAGAAAACATTGCAAAATCCTTAAAATACATACATAAATAATACATAATTCATAATATAAAGAACAAGTCAAGAGATACAAATATTTACGGCAGTGATGATTAGGACTACCAATACAAAAAATCTTTGTCTCATTTTTACCTCAAGTAATAATTTACTATAAGGATAAAATTTAAAAATATAAGCAGTTGAACACCTTAAAATTTTACCAAGTCAGCATAAGTAAGCCAATACATATTTTATTTAGCATTTGAAGTTGTAGAGTTCAATTACACATTGTCATCTATACTAGTATTATACTAGTTAAATTCTTAATTTGAAACTTAAAAGTTTAAAAATTTCAATTAGTTACTCAGAACTATGTTTTTTTTCTATATATTTGCACATGAAATAACAATATTAGGTAAATAGGTCGAGTGTTCATTTGATTAACGATATTAATCTGTGAAAATCGATAAACGAAAAGTATGTTTGAGTGCATAGTGAAAAAATCTTAAATTTCATGTGTCAAATTTTGAATTATAATGACTTAAATTGGGATTTCAACTTCTACCTATAGTCAAATATAACAATTTTTTTATACTTAAAGTTATCAAATCAAATACTATTGAACTTTTTACCGTTAAAAGTAATAAGTCTTATCATTTTACCAACAAATTATGGGACTATATACCCTTTCTTCTAGTATTCAACAATTCACAATCAATTGCATATAATAATATTCTATTCTATTGGTGCAAAAAAAAAATTCTATACTAAATTTCTAATTGGTTGGAGAAAAGTAGAGTGTAAAGAATACTTTCATTTCATCTCTCTAACACATAAAAAGCCAAAACATGGGAAAGGATAACACGTGGCAAGACTTGCTCTAAAGATTAATGATGTCATTAGATTAACCTCATCTCATCTCCTAATAAGCCGCCATCTTTCCTATACGTGGGAGAAGGTGAAGACAAAACTGAAAGGAACCAATCATCTTCGAAGCCCCCCACAGCTGGCACTTTGGGTGGGACCCATTTCCATAACCAAAGTATGCAACTGATTTCTTCCTTCCTTGGCCTAATCCCATCCTTTTATTTTATTTTATTTTTATTTTATTTTTTTGGATGTGTAATTTTTTTCCACATAACGACAAAAATCCCACATCCATAAAATGGCTTCCCTTCCTCCCCTCCCAAAAATTTCAATCTTCTTCTTTCTCTTTGATTTGGTTTAGCTTTCCAAAACCAGACTTGGAGAGCCCCCTTCTCTTGTTTTAGCTTCTTTCCCTCTCTTTTTCTCTTTGTTATAGTTAATATAACTTAGTTTTAACTTAACCAAAGTCTTTGTTAAGTTAGGTGCAAGTTGGTTTTAGTTATTACATAGACAAAAAACATGAAACACCCACAATCAGGTTTGCCTCCAGGGTTTAGGTTCCACCCTACAGATGAAGAACTCATCCTTCATTATTTGAAGAAGAAAGTGAGTTCCACACCCTTCCCTGTTTCCATCATAGCCGATGTCGATATCTATAAGTTTGATCCCTGGGATTTACCAGGTGAGACTTTTCTATGACAATCCTTTTCATGTTATCATTTGGACATGGCTTCTGTTGTGTTTGTATTGTTATGTTTAAGGCATGTTTTGACATGGAAATGATATGTTTGATGTTGTTTTCTTGTATCAGCTAAAGCCGCCTTTGGTGAGAAAGAATGGTACTTTTTCAGTCCTAGAGACCGCAAGTACCCTAATGGTGCAAGGCCAAACAGGGCAGCTGCGTCCGGGTACTGGAAAGCTACCGGGACCGATAAGATTATAGTAACATCTTCAATGGTAGCCGGAGGGGGTGGAGTGCAGGAGAATATTGGTGTGAAGAAAGCTCTGGTTTTCTACAAGGGAAGGCCTCCCAAGGGGGTGAAGACTAATTGGATCATGCATGAATATCGCCTTGCTGACAACCCTAACTCCAACTTCAACCATAGACCAGTAAAGTCTAAAGATTGCTCCATGAGGGTGAGCCACGTCTTCCTTTAAACAGTTGCATTTACTTGGCATTCAAGTTTGAACTTATTGAAAGTGACCTTTCATCATGAGTTATATATAGTACAGGGTTTTGTTTTTGGAAGATTATAGACATTCATCACCAGAAAAGGAAGTGAAAAATATAAAATGTTGACATTTTTGTAGGATCCTGAAATTTCAACTTATGGTATGATAATTGTGATAGAGACATTGATTTTTTCCCTTTAGTTTAAATAAAGAATCAATGATTGCATTCACATAGTGGATTCATAACTTACATGATATATGTAATGTGGTGCAATTCCCATCAATCCATTTACTTTTTACATATTTTAACTGAATCTCTGTGTTTTAATGTAAATTTGCAGTTAGATGATTGGGTTCTTTGCCGGATCTACAAGAAGTCCCATGCTTCATCTTCAACATCAACAGCAACAGTAAGTGATCAAGATCAAGAGGAAGAGGAAACAGAACAGTTTGTTCAAGATGCTCTTTTACCAGCCTTGAAAAGTCCTCCAAGCAACACAACTCTGATGCCTCAGAAATCCTGTTCTTTCTCCAACCTGTTAGATGCCATGGATTACTCAATGCTGAGTAGTTTCCTGGCAGACAACCCAACCAACACAACTGGATATGAATCATCACCATTCAGCTTTGGGAACCCTGATCCGGCGCCGCCGGTCACTAACTATACCAATAGCAGCAGCAGCAACAGCATGATGCTGCAAAAGCATCCTGGGCAGTTGAACACTTCAGTTCCAAACATGGAAAACAAACTCAAGCGCCAATACTCAGGCATTGATGAGGATTACTTGCACCATCAATCAAAGAAACTTATCAGTTCTTGCAGTTACAGTAACAGCACCAACCAATCTGATATGACCCAATACAACTTTCTAAACCAGTCATTCTTCAACCAGAGTTTACTTCTAAGTCCCCACCTTCAATTCCAGGGATAATTGAAAATTATTTCAAAAAACAAAAAAACCCCAAAAAATAACCAAAAAAAAAAAAGAAAGATAAGATATTATTAGGAGGAAAGATAAGAAGAATAACCAATTATTGAGCTTGTTCTAGGCATTGGTGAAGGTGTGTACAGAAGCAAGCGTGTATTGTTTTTCTGTTGGAATTTGGAAAAAGAAGATGACAAAATTTGGGTTAGAAACATTGAACTCCTTTTGGAATATAATGGTATTAAAAAGCTGATACCATTCATTACAAAAGTCAAAAGATTGATGGGAAAATTTTTACAAAAGGAGTTGAAAAGGAATCATACATGATTTTTGTAGAGAAATTTATGTAGTGGTGCAAGTGCCAAATCAGATCCACACTTTTTTTTTTTTTTTTTTTGTAAATAGGGTGTGTTCAGTGTTGTGCTTGAATTTCATGAAATGATTCTTTCTTATTAGGAAAAATTAAAGGGGGTTATTCTTCTCAAGCTAAGTTGTAATTCTTTATCATCAACTTTTCAAAGCAAATGGAATCAAGATTGTCATTTCCTTTTGAGTTACTAGAATACAGCCAAGCTAAAGCATATTGGGATTGGAATTGGATACTTAATTATTCTCTCTTTTTCTTTAATTATGTACAAGTGATTCTCAAATCCCACATTTCCCAATAATGAAACCCAATTTTTATTTTCTTCAATTAAGGACAGGAATCTACAATAAGATAAGTAATTAACACAAGTAGGTACACTCCTTAAACTATTGTTTTGGACTGAAATTCTTTGATTCATTTGATGCTTGGATAAGAGACAAATCATATAGCTGCCTTTTCACTAAAATACAAATGCAAAATGGGAGCAATAATAAAAAACTTGCAGTACCTAACAAGCATTGGAGATTACAGGAATATCCTCAAACTCTTGTTACTATATTTGCTAATCTTGTCATTAGTAGACAATAAAGAAATTGACATATAATGGCATATGATTGGTGCCTAACTATAATTTATTGTGATCAGAGCAGAAATCTTGTCATAATCACACTAATTGGTTCACATTAGCTTCTGATTTGTGAAGATTCAAGATATCAATTATGCTTGTAATTTAAGAAATGTTGAATAAACTATTCATGGGGTCCCTTAATGAAAATTAAGCTTGTGCAAAATGATGGAGACTAATAATTTTTTTTTTTATTGTGAACGTTCACTATAATTAAGCTCACTTAACCCCAAAATTCTCCATTGACTAATTGAAGTGACTGTAACTTCTTCTTCAATAATTTTGTTTCTATCTTCTTTGATTCTACATTTAAGAATATGGGTAAATCTTACTTTCTACATTATGGTTTAGGTGAAATTGATAATCACTAGTGATTTATTAATCCCATGATATTGAAATGGGAGACTTTACAAAATCCACAATGATTAAAAGTATTGGAAGAAATGATATGGGAGATTTAGGTAGTATGCAACCAACTAGGTTGCTCTGATTAACCTCAAAGGTAAGACATAGATGTGTGGCAGAATAAAGGGTCACAGAATTTTTAATGTAAAAAAAAAAATAAGGGTCACAGCATTTAAATACAAGACTTTTTTTTTTTTTACAAATTATACAATACACCGTCAGTAGAGTTTAGCAGACTACACAAGCGGGTTCTGAAAGGTGACATGTGTCCTCTAGGGACTAGATTGAAACATTTAAAACTTAGTTAATTAAGAAAATAGACATGTGTCAACTCCACAACCCGCTTGTGGAGTCCAAAATTTACATTGTCGGTGTATCAAATAATTACCTTTTTTTTGTATATTTACAAGTTAACTTTATTTGAACCGGATTGTCCCACTATGGAGGTAATGCCCTCCCAACAAAATACAAGACCTTTTACTATGGAAATGAAACCGACTTACAAATTGAACCAATGATTCATTGGCATATATGCAATTTTGTTCCGTACATAATAAAGCAAAGTTATAGGCATAGCTTCTTGCCTGGCAATTTATTGAGGATTGCTGCAAAATAACTCAATCTGAGACCTTATCATGCTGAAAGCTTATTTGCTTAAAAGAGTCATAGTTATCTAGCTATAAAGTTGAGCACTTATAGCAGGCAGCAGCTTGTTTTAGTAAAATTTTATCTGTATATCTTATTACATTCTCATGAACTTATCTTCAAAGTTTCCATCACCTATTCACAATAGCATGCATCAAAGTTAGAGCAGCTTTTTTTCTTTCCCTTTTTTTTCTTTTGGGTACAATAAAGATAAAGCTAGAGTAAAGCTAGGTAGGCTGCAAGCAATGGTTTTCATTAGGGAAATCATTATCATCTGTTCAATAAAAGAGTATATGATTTCCACTCAAGAGAAAATAATCAAACATGGAAAATGTTTTAATCAAATTTCACACCTTATTTACATTCTTAGTGTCCAAGTATTTGGATTTGGATGGTTTCCAACTTTGGGCACTTGTTTGAATTGCTTCTTCTTCTTTTCTTTTTTTTTAAATGAAGATATTGTTAATTTATAATCTATAATATCTGGTTGGGTTTAGGCCCAAAACAAGTAATAAAACAAAGATTTTAATAGACCCAAGCCCAAGAAAAGGGATGATACATTGATACTTGCCCAAATTATCCAAAACTAGATAGTGTAATTCTCTCCAATGTCTTGTTAAAGTCCAAAGCCCAAATCCCAAATATAAAACAACAAAAAGACAAAAATGCAAAAAGAAAAATATAGAAAAGCTTATGTCCAAATTTCCATACATTGTCCAATAACCAATGCCCATGTGCCAACAAGATACAATAAGTCAATAAAGGGACATATACAAAAACAGATTCAAAATGCCAACATCATCATTTGGATTTTTGGACACATCTTCAAAGATGATGACAATTACGGCTAAATAATCAATTCAGGATATAAGGTTTGCCCCAAAATGCAATTTGGGATATAACGTTACAAAACAAGCAATTAAGGATATAACGTTACGAAAAGCGAGCAATTAAGGATATAGTCCGTTAAATGATGACATGACATCCATGTGGCATCCATGTAATTTTTGACAATACACGTGTCATCTACGTGGACACAACGTGGATGCCACATCATCAATTAACGGAGACCTAACTGATTATATCCTTAATTGCTTGAAATCGAAAACCTCATATCCTTAATTGCTTGAAATAAAAAAAACGTTATATCCTTAATTGCTTGTTTTGTAACGTTATATCCTTAATTGCTTGTGGCAGCAAACATTATATCCTAAATTGATTATTTGGCATATTCTTAATTAAAAGCAACCAGCATTTTCATAATTATCATAATAATAATAATCCTAATTTCATAACTTTATTTATTGATATGAATAAAATCACAAAATTTAAAGATTACGAACAAATCAAATGAACATCTGCATTACTGAATTTCTATTACTGAAATTCATTCACACAAACAATCATTTTAAACATATTTAATTAAATCTAATGTCTTTTTTTTTTTAACCATTTTACTATTTTAATTGCAAAACTTACATATATTGGAACTTTTTAAATATATTTTTTAAATGACATTGTTTAAACTTTTATAGTTTTATTCTACTAAAAACTCTATTTTTATTTAATTAAATTAAATATTTTATAAATAATTTTTTTACCATTTTAATTTTAAAAAATTGGAGATCTTTTGGTAGGTCTAGACCCAGCCCAATTATAATATAAACTAATAAAATATTATTATCGTTACTTTAAAGTTTAGAAGTTAAAATTAGTTACATAATCATTAATTAAGTATATTTTTTAAGAACTAATTAAGTTAATTATTAATTATATTCAATATGGTGTGCAACACACGTGGATGTGAAGATTAGTATATCATTAAAAGAGAATAACTAAATATATTTTTAAAGTAAAATAAATATACATAATTATAAATAATATTCAAATTTAATATTTATGTAATAAATAAATTTACATAAGTAATTTCTTATATTAATTTCTAACAATTATTAATGACCATTAACTATTAGGATTATTGTGTTAAACCCAATTTTATCTCTATCACCATTAGAGGGACAAAAAAAGGTATATATTCTAAGAATACATTTTTCTACTAATACATTTTTCTACCAAGCAATGCCTTATATATAATGCCAAGAAAAAAAAAAAGCAAGGCCTTATATACAATAAAAAGTTATTTAAATAAAATATTTTTTAAAAAAATTATTTTCTTCTGAATATTTATGTTATAGATGATAAGCAAGCAATTTAGGATATAACGTTTTCTGCCGCAAGCAATTAAGGATATAACGTTACAAAACAAGCAATTAAGGATATAACGTTTTCTATTTCAAGCAATTAAGGATATGACGTTTTCGATTTCAAGCAATTAAGGATATAATCAGTTAAGGTTCCGTTAATTGATGACATGGCATCCATGTGGTATCCACGTAGATGACACGTGTATTGTCAGAAATTACGTGGATGCCACGTGGATGCCATGTCATCATTTAACGGAGCCATAACGGACTATATCCTTAATTGCTCGCTTTTCGTAACGTTATATCCTTAATTGTTTGTTTTGTAATGTTATATCCCAAATCGCATTTTGCGGCGAACCTTATATCCTAAATTGATTATTTAGCCTGACAATTACCCATGATGTTGTTAAAGATTTGTAGCATAAAAATCAAACCATATCTCAAATTTGCCACTCTCCAATCTTTAATTTAGTGGTTGCTAATCTTTTTTTAGTATACAATTTTCTAGAAGATGAGGACATTGAATTGATTTAATTATTATTAATAAAAATAGATTAATGTAGTGAATGTACTTGTAATCTGCCTTTCCTTGAATAAAGAATTGCCAAATCAGTTAGCCTTTCTATCTAAAATCTATCTACCCAAAGTAACTTAACAATTAAGATACCACCGTCCAACAACATCATCATCTTTTTTGAGTGATGGGAACTGTTATTTCATGTCAGAAATTCATCCCCACGATTAAAACATGTTTAGGTGAGGAAAAAGAATAGTACTAAAAGCTCCTGAAAACTCTGTTGAAGCATAAAAAAACAATTTAGTATAAACCCGAAAACGCATAAGCAAAGTGGGTTCTTATTGTTCTGATCAAAAGTTCTAAACTTGAGAAAAGATAAAAAATCAGAGAAATGGATTACGGTCACCACCACACTCACCACCGGAGGGATGAATCGCCGCCACCGCCACCACGCCACCACCACGAGCCACCACCACCCCCACACCTCCACCACGAGCCACCACCACCCCAACACCTCCACCATAACTACGGTGGACCATCACCACCGCCACCATCATACCACCACCACCAACCAGGCTTTGCACCACCGGCACCAGCATCAGTACATGTGACCCATATTGATGTTGTTCCTGAGAGTGAAGCTCATCGTCATCATCCCCAGGGGCCATCTGCCTCTCACCATATTCCTCATCCTGATCTTGGTGAACTCGCCCACAAACCTACTGTTAAAGTCTTTTGCAAGGCTGATCCTAATTTCCATCTTACCATCAGAGATGGCAAGGTTGTTCTTGCTCCAGCTGATCCCGCTGATCCGTTCCAGGTGTGTATTCAGGAACATTAATAACATAATTATTATAATTTCTTTTTCTATTGAAAGTTAATTTTGTGATCATTAAATTGAACACTTGTGGTTAAGTAATTTGGTTTCATCTGTAATCTTTTATTTTCCCATTTCTTGGCATAATTTTAACAAATTTTATTGACAACCCAAATGCCCTTTTGACTGTTAAAGACTGAATATGTAATCTGAGTTTGATTTGGATGTTACTTTTTTTGCTGTTATTATAGCACTGGTACAAGGATGAGAAATTCAGCACAAGAGTGAAAGATTCAGTGGGTTTCCCCAGCTTTTCTCTGGTTAATAAAGCCACTGGTCAAGCCATTAAGCATGCCATAGGAGGTTCTCATCCTGTAAGACTTCTCAATTCTCATGGCTTTGAAACTTTCTTACGTCTGCTCATTTCACCTGCTCTTCCTTCTTGTGCTTTCCATTGATATAATATACTCTTTTGTCCTCCTTTACCAACTTAATAACTGATTCTATTGATTTCTTTTTTCTTTTGGCTATTTTATTAGAAGAACTGTTAGTTCATTAACTAGTGCTTAGTCCCAGCAGATTCCTTGATCATTGCATTTAACAGTTGGTTTTAGTAACGTCTAATCTATATACTGATAGGTCTAAAGCACCAGAACGTTATAGACAACACTCAAATATGTCATGGACTCTCTAGTGATACTTTTCTCTATTTTCCTTTGTTGTTAGAACATGTCAAAGAAATTACTGAATACTGATTCCTCTTTGCATATATACATTGCTTGTAGTTCATATATTCGTCTTCCCAATCTTCTGCCTTCTCATGCTATATTCATACTCTATAAAGTTACACATCAAGGGTACCATTTTTTAACACTCCCCTCACCTAAATGCAAGTTTGTAAACACGGGCATCGGAGTCGCTATTATTGGTTGTTGTAATATTTTTTCCTGGATATTTGGCCTATGGTTGGTGTAAGTTGTAACATGATACAATTGTTACAATTTGAAGTAACTTACCTGCTGTTCAAGTTTTATTCAAGTGGCATATCATGGTCAAGAACAGAGTTGTTATCACTTCCTAAATAAATTAGCTTCTCTCACTGCTAAATTACCCTCTTTTTATGCTTTTCCCCTTTCATTGCACTGTGATTAGGCATCTCTCTATGCTAATGAGTAAAACATAGGATACTTTGAATATTACCTAAATTTAAATCTGTTCTGAAAGAGGTTTTTGTCTGCAGGTGCAATTGACTATGTACAAGGCAAATCATCTTGATGAGTCCATATTATGGAGTGAGAGCAAGGACACAGGCGAAGGTTATAGATCTATAAGAATGATTAATAACATTAAACTGAATGTGGATGCCTTCAAAGATGGTAATAAACATGCTGTGCATAACGGTACTGTTGTTGGGCTGTGGGAATGGAAAAACGGAGATAACCAGCGATGGAAGATTGTACCGTACTGTAAGTTACTCATAAACTAATAAAGCATGCATTACAATGAAATTCCTAGCAAGAAATATGTTTAGTTTGTTTCTTCTCTAAAGTAATGACAGGAAAGAAATATGAAGCTTGCCAAGAATTTCCTATTTCCAGATAACCATGCAAACATCAGCAAACTAATATGCCAACAACTGGCAATAAACTTCATTCTCATTTGTTTCTACTAATATCCGGTTCTGGCCAAAAAAAAAAAATACTAATATCCGGTGATATATAATGCAGGAGGCCTGTGATATGGTGGTGCTGGTTCCAGACGCTGTATGTACATGCTAATATGCCCTTTGAAGGATCCTATCCATTCTCTTCTTGGTGGTTTGTGTTTTTCATTCTGTGTGTGAAAATCTTAACTAGTTGAGAGGCCTAGTACTAGTTGAACTATGGCTGCTACTTTATATTCTGGGCCAGATATAAATAATTTGTCAGTGTAATCTTATAAAGTACTACTAGTGTGTTGAAACTTAATAACAAGCGTCTGCTGCAGGGCTTATTTGAATGCCTGCATATTTGCCTATTCATATTTTACAATTTACATTGTTTGGAAACCCTTCACATCTTCTTTAGTTTTTTGCTATGGAGTCTAGCTATCACTTTGTGAAGCAATCATCATACTAAAAAAAAAAAAAAATCTTTGCCTTGCTTTTCTGAAAAAAAGAAAAAGTTCTATCTTAATCAGGACACAAATTCAGATACTGTTACTACAGGAATTGCTCACTCACACTGATCTACTAATAATCAAGGTGCTTTGAAACAAGGTATAATCACATAGTCTGAACTGTATAACAAGCCCATTTAGTGGAAAAGGGTTTATCTTTTTATTTTGTACAAAATCCTATTCAGCATCAGCAATGTGAACAATAACCCAAAACAGGGCAGCTCTTAAGCTTCCATCTGTCTCTCTTTCTCTTTCTGTTTTTTGGCATTTATCTTGAATATAATAAGGTAGTACAGTATTTTTCATTAATTGGCTTTAAAATGAAGAGTTTAAGCCTAATCCTTGTCCTCTGTATATGATTTTGCTCTAACCAACCAGGTATGCATGCACCTTTTAGTTAATGCTCCTCAAAAGGGCAGGCATGCATGCGCCTTGGGGAATAGCAAAACCAGATTTTGTTCCAACACAAATCAAACCAGCTTATCAACTTGGAGAGAGCAACTGGCACTATATATTAGTCAGCTTAATGGCCCAATCCCAATGCACCCCATTATTATTGTAGTACTTGCAGATAAAGAAGAGGAACAGGCACCATCACCTGTATAAAAAGACTGATATAACTTTGGAATGTGATATGAAAGCAGAACACCACATAAACAAAACCAGGTGTTCTGGCCCAAAAAAAAAAAAAATACCAGGTTTTCTAATAATCAACATGGGAGGGGGCAATGCAGCAGCTGGAGAGGAATCAGAGCATCGGAATTCGGTATGTATTTCAATTTCTGATAGAGAAGAGGCGACTGGGTCAGTCACTGGTAGTTTTGGGCCGGTGGTGGTTGTCATGGGGAATTTCAAGAGGCTTGTAATTGAGAGAGACTTCACACCAGAACATGAGCCATCTTTGCCATTGTCACCCCATCAGTCTCATGATCCTGAGTCTCATTCAGAACTGACCAAGAGGCTTTACTGTTGTTAGAGTCTTTTGCAAAGCTGATCCAAATTTAGTTCTTACAATTAGAGATGGTGAGATCATTCTGGCTCAAGCTGATCCCTCTAATGAGTACCAGGTATGTGTCTAGCAACCTTTTTAGCAGAAATATTCCTTGTTTAACACATTAGGTATGAACTGAGTGCTATTTTTTTTCTCTAAAGCAATGGTACAAAGAAGAGAAGTTCAGCACAAGAGTGAAAGATGAATATGGTTTCCCCAGCTTTACTTTGGTAAATAGAGCCACTGGTCAAGCCCTTAAGCATTCTATTGGAGCTACTCATCCTGTAAGAAATGTCCATGGCTTAGATATGTATTTTGATAACGCATGCTTTCATTGAAATACTTGAGTTTGAATCTTTACTGAAACTCTTTTTTTTTTTTTGCAGGTGCAACTGATAGCTTACAAGCCAGACGAACTTGACACGTCCATATTATGGAGTCAGGGATGTTTAAGGGCAGATGGTTATAGATCTTTGAGAATGGTAAATAACATTAACCTCAACTTGGAAGCTTTCATCGGTGACGAGTCAGTCCGTGATGGCCCTATTATTGGCTTCTGGGGAACTAACAAAGGAGATAACCAGAAATGGAAGATTGTACCATTTTGTAAGTCTCCCAAAAACTATAAATCATGTTTATATACCCAAGGTTCTTGCAAATTTCTAACCATCTTTAGTATCCCATTTGCATTCTTAATTTCTTCACTTAAATTAATGAAAATACAGAATATATGAAACTATAGGAAAGATTTTATTTTAATTCCATTTTTATTATCCTCCTGATAATTGGTGATAAATGCAGGATATGCTTGTCATATATATGGTGCTGCCATTTCTTGGAGCTGTCAAATGCATGACTGACGATCAACATCTGCTAATCTTTTTGTGTGGATAGGATAGGTCTAGTTAATGGTTGTTGCTAGCTTCTTTTGTTATATCTATGATAATGAATTATGCTAGTGTTTGGTTAAAGCAAATATAAGCAACTGCTGCAGAGTTTCTGTAAATTCCTGAAAGATTTGCCAATTCATATTTCAAATTCCAAGCTCTTCACTACTGAATAATGCCAACTTTGCATCTTCTTTAGGACATGATTTGAAGTAAAGCAGATGATCAAAAAACTAACTTTATATGACACAAACGTTATTCATAACAAAGTCTTGGATTGGATTTTAACCTTTGAATGATTGGTTCTGCAAATCTGGATTCTTTCTTCATAACAAACTCCAAATGGAAGCAATCTTATAAAGTACTACTAGTTTGTTGAAACTTAATAACAAGCGTCTGCTGCAGGGCTTATTTGAATGCCTGCATATTTGCCTATTCATATTTTACAATTTACATTGTTTGGAAACCCTTCACATCTTCTTTAGTTTTTTGCTTTGGAGTCTAGCTATCACTTTGTGAAGCAATCATCATACTAAAAAAAAAAAAAATTTGTCTTGCTTTTCTGAAAAAAAAGTTCTATCTTAATCAGGACACAATATCAGAGACTGTTACTACAGAATTGCTCACTCACACTGATCTACTAATAATCAAGGTGCTTTGAAAGAAAGTAAGTATAATCACATAGTCTGAAGTGTATAACAAGCCCATTTAGTGGAAAAGGGTTTATCTTTTTATCTTGTACAAAATCCTATTCAGCATCAGCAATGTGAACAATAAACCAAAACAGGGCAGCTCTTAAGCTTCAAACTGCTGATGCTCTGTCATAAATCCGTCTCCTCTTTTTCTCTCTCTTTTTTGGCATCTATCTTGAATATAATAAGGTATACTAGTATTTTTCTTTAATTGGCTTTAAAATGAAGAGTTTAAGTCTCTCTAACCAACCAGGCATGCATGCACCTTTTAGTTAATGCTCCTCAAATAGGCAGGCATGCATGCGCCTTGGGGAATAGCAAAACCAGATTTCTTCCAACACAAATCAAACCAGCTTATCAGCTTGGAGAGAGCAACCGGCGCTATTAGTCAGCTTAATGGCCCAATCCCAATCCACCCCATTATTGCAGATAAAGAAGAGGAACCAGCACCATCACCTGTATAAAAACACTGATACTATAACTTTGGAATGTGATATGAAAGAAGAACAGTACCCTTAAACAAAACAAAGTGTGCTAATAATTAACATGGGAGGCAATGCAGCAGCTGGAGAGGAATCAGAGCATCCAAATTCGGTACTTATTTCAATTTCAAGTGATAGAGAAGAGGCGTCTGTGCATGGGGCGGTGGTGGTTGTCATGGGGAATTTCAAGAGGCTTGTAATTGAGAGAGACAGAGACTTCACACCAGAACATGAGCCATCTTTGCCATTGTCACCCCATCAGTCTCATGATCCTGAGTCTCATTCCAAGAGACTTACTGTTGTTAGAGTGTTTTGTAAGGCTGATACAAATTTAGTTCTTACTATTAGAGACAGTCAGGTCATTCTGGCTCAAGTTGATCCCTCTAATGAGTACCAGGTATATTTCTAGCAACCTCTTTTAGAAGAAATATTTGTTGTTAGGCCCCTTGTATGAATTGACTGCTATAGTGCTATTATTATTTTTTTTTCTCTAAAGCAATGGTACAAAGAAGAGAAGTTCAGTACAAGAGTGAAAGATGAATACGGTTTCCCCAGCTTTGCGTTGGTAAATAAAGCCACTGGTCAAGCCCTTAAGCATTCTATTGGAGCTACTCATCCTGTAAGAAATGTCCATGGCTCAGATATGTATTTTGATAACGCATGCTTTCATTGAAATACTTGAGTTGAATCTGTACTGAAACTTTTTTTTTTTGGGTGCAGGTGCAACTGATAGCTTACAAGGCAGACGAAGTTGACACGTCCATATTATGGAGTCAGGGATGTTTGAAGGTAGATGGTTATAGATCTTTTAGAATGGTTAATAACACTCGCCTAAGCTTGGATGCTTTCATGGGTGACGAGTCAGTCCGTGATGGCTCTATTATTGTCCTCTGGAAATGGAAAAATGGAGACAACCAGAAATGGAAAATTGTACCATTTTGTAAGTCTCTCAAAAACTATAAATCATGTTTATATATCCAAGGCTCTAGCAAATTTCTAACCATCTCTAGTATCCAATCTGCATTCTTAATTTCTTCACTTAAATTAATGAAAATACAGAATATATATGAAACTATAGGAAATATTTATTTTAATTCCTTTTTTATTATCCTCCTGATAATTGGTGATAAATGCAGGATATGCTTGTCATATATATATGGGGTGCTTGCTGCCATTTCTTGGAGCTGTCAAATGCAAGACTGACGATCAACATCTGCTAATCTTTTTGTGTGGATAGGACTATAGGTCTAGTTAATGGTTGTTGCTAGCTTCTTTTGTTATGAACTTTTATCTATGATAATGAATTATGCTAGTGTGTTTGGTTAAAGCAAATATAAGCAACTGCTGCAGAGTTTCTGTGAATTCCTGAAAGATTTGCCAATTCATATTTCAAATTCAAAGCTCTTCCTTCACTACTGAATAATGCCAACTTTGCATTTTCTTTAGGACATGATTTGAAGTAAAGCAGATGATCAAAAAACCAGTCCATTTATTAGTGCATATAAGGTCTTTAACTTGATCTAACTTTATATGACACAAACGTTATTCATAACAAAGTCTTGAATTGGATTTTAACCTTTGAATGATTGGGGTTCTGCAAATCTGGATTCTTTCTTCATAACAAAGTCCAAATGGAAGCAAAATAGACTAACAAGAGGTCCTCAGTGTCTCACATTTCCTTAAGTTAGAAAAGCTTTATTTTCCCAATAGTTTATTCAGTTTCACTTCAATTTTGTTTAATCTTTGCTTAGTATATAAGTATATTCCATTTATTGTCCACCTACACTACCAGTGCCCATGTGCCAAGATACAATAAGTCAATGAATGACCCAAAAACCAAATCTGATATATATGCAAACATCATCATTTTCATTTTTGGACAGATCAGTATTCAGTAAAGATAAATGACAACTGCTCCAGATGTTGTTAACATGTACAACAAATGACATTTGTCTCTTGATAATAAAACCATTTCCCAAATTGCACTCCACTCCAATCTTTAAATTTAGTGGTTGCTATGCAATTTCAATTTAATATCTTCTAGATGAAAAATTATGTCAATTTCATGTAATCTACATTTCCTTGAATAAACAAACACAGAATTGCCAGATCAGTTAGTTTTTTATCTGATATATCTATGCCACCGTCCACCCATATCTTTTATGACTGATGGGGACAATTACTAATTATTTTATGTCAGAAATCCATCCACACGATTTAAACACGTTGAAGATTAATACAAAGAAAGATAAAAAAATATCCTGACAACTTTGGATTTTTGGACCGACGACCATGAATCATAATAAATGCAAATTAGTGAAACACAAGTATAAATATAGTACTAGTGGGATTAGGTTGAGCATAGTGGGTTGATCTTATTGAAATCTCAGAAAAAGATCAGAATCAAAGAAAAATGGATCGCGGTCACCACCACCACCAAACTCACCATGGAAGGAATGATGAACCATCTTCATACCAGCAGCACAACCAATCAGGGTATGCTACATCAGGACATGTGACCACGGGTCATGTTGGTCACGGATCGTCGGCAGAATATGCGACCATGGGTCATGGAAACGTGCCATCTACAACTCACCATACTTCTCATTCTGATCTTGGTGAACTTGCCTCTAAACCTACTTTCAAAGTTTATTGCAAAGCTGATCCCCATCTTCTTCTTACTGTAAGAGATGGGAAAGTTGTTCTTGCTCCTGCTGCTCACTCTGATCCCAACCAGGTGTGTTTATATATCTAGGAACATTATTAATTAACAATTCAAATACCCTTTTGAGACTGTTAATTGAAGACAGAATTTACTATCTTATTTTGATTTGGATGTTACTTTTGCTGTTGTTGTTTTAGCAATGGTACAAGGATGAGAAATTCAGCAATCAAGTGAAAGATTCAGCAGGTTTCCCCAGCTTTTCTCTGGTTAACAAAGCCACTGGTCAAGCCATTAAGCATGCCAATGGGGCTTCTCAACCTGTAAGACTTCTTTTTGTACTTTCCATTGATAACTCCCCTGTTTGAGAGATTAAAATTATGCAATTTTTTGCAGCCTAGGCCCTGCAAATTCCTCAATTATTGCATTTAAACAATTAACAGTTGGTTTATATAGTAATACCATATATACCATAAAATCTTTATGCTCAAGAACTATTGATCTTGTGCATATTGATTTTACCTTTAATTTGAATCTGTACTGAAAGAGGTTTTTAATTTGTCTGCAGTTGCAATTGACTCCTTACAAGGCAAATCATCTGGATGAATCCATATTATGGACTGAGAGCAAGGACACAGGTGAAGGTTACGTAGCATTAAGAATGGTTAATAACATAAAGTTGAATGTGGATGCCTTCAAAGATGATAACGGATTGCATAACGGTGCTACTGTTGGGGTGTGGGAGTGGAACAAGGGAGATAACCAGAGATGGAAGATTGAACACTATTGTAAGTTCCTCAAACTATGAATAGTATGTGAAATTTCACTCAACTGGTGAACTAATATATGTCAACAACGGGCGATTAACTTCATTCTGTTTGATATATGCAGGATGCTCGTGATATGGAGCACGCGAGTGAGTTCCAGAAGCTGTATCGCGCTTGCTAATATACCCTTAGTAGTGTGCATTCTCTTGTATGTTGAGTGTAGAGAGGCCTACTTTTACTATGAGTTAAATTATGGTCTTCTACTACTTTATGTTATGGGCTTGTTATGAATAATAATGTATGTGTAATCGTACTGTGTTGAAATTGAATAACAAAGCATCTGCTGCAGGCTTCTCTGAATGCCTGCATATTTGCCTATTTGTATTTCACAATGTTTGGCATCTTCTTTAGGTTTTTGGCTATGAAGTCTAGCTATTTCCTGGTGAAGCAATCATCATACTGAAAATCTTTCGTCTTACTTTCCAAAAAAAGGGTTCTATATATCTTTAGTTACTAATCTAATAATCATGGTTATGATGTGAAATAAAGTAATATCACATAATCAGAACTATATAACAACCCCATTTAGTGGAAAATATATCTTGTACAAAATCTTAATCAACATCAGCAATGTGAAAGATAGTCCAAAACAGGGAAGCTCTTAATATATAAGCTTCCAGCTGCCCTATGTTATAAATGTCTCTCTCTTGCTCTTAACCATGAATTCCAATCTTTTAAATTAGTGGTTGCTATCTATCTTTTAATCTAAAATCTTGAAGTCGATTTGCTGCATTTTCTCGAATAAAGCCAGATGAGTCAATTTCTTATCTGATTCTATCTACAGAAAACAACATCTTTTTATGAATGATGGAAACTGTTATTTCGTGTCAGAAATTTCATCCTCATGATTTAATTAAACACGTTAGAAATGAATAGAAATTAAGACTAATAAAAATATCCTGACAAATCTGAATTTTTTGGACTGACCCCAATGAAGCATAATACATGCAAATTAGTAAAACTATACTATATCTTAGCCAAGGCCTTGAAGCATAATTACGTTATTATTATGAAAACACATGTACCAAGGCCATGGATAGCAGGATCGGATATAAAGTGGGAAACAGAATTCAAAGTCAAACCCAAACAATCTGAGAAGATCATAACTCTTAGCCTAGAAACTCTTTGTATAATTAGACTTATATTTGTACTAGTTAAAACACGTGCGTTGCACGTATATTAATAATTTATGTCATATATTAAATAAATATATTAAATAAAATATATAATCTTCCTTTAACATTTAATAAAGTAAAAATCAACATTGAGAAATATTTGTTCAAGCTTTCAATTGTTTTACATTCTACCTTTGCTAGGCTATCTCATAATACAATGCACATTGGTAGCATCCTCGAATTTATAATATTTAAATTCATAAATTATACAATTAATTTATGATGACTATAATTAATATATATATATATATATTATAATCGAACAAAAAGTATAAATTTTCTATAAAATTTTTATTTTGGTTATCTGTATTTTAAGTATAAGCTTTGTAATAATAATAATTCAATTTTAAAATTTCATTTTTAATATATATGTATCATAACTCATTACTTCATAAATAAATTTATGAGTGTAAAATACTCTAATATTACAAAAATATCTATAGAGGTTAACACCAACAAAGTCAACATACTTCAATCCCTTTAATAAGATTTTTAATCCCTCTATATTATTATTAATTTGTATTTGACATAGGTAAATATAAATTTATGAAGTATTATGTACATATATGTTATAACTAAAAAAATTAAAATTTAATAATTATGTTTAGGTATTAAAAAGACCCAATACAAAAAAGAAAACAAAAGAATTACAAACAAAATAATAGTCTATGGCAATACTTAATAATTTATTAATTTTGTAATTAGATAATCTAATATACAAATAATCGAAGAAAAATAAGAAATAAAATTATATTCTATAGATGCGTACTTTTCATTTTCATAAATTTTGATTGATTAATTATCAAAATGTGATCATTTAGTTTACAAATATTTGAAGTAATCAATCTCATTGAACAAACCAACAAAAATAAGTTAAATTTACATTTATGGTTATCTTCAATAATGAAGAAAGGTTATCACTTTTCTTATTTGAATTTACTAAAAAAACTACAGGGCTATCGATTTTTTGATTAAAAAGAAAAAAAGATGGTTATCAATTTTCTCATCAAATGTTCATTAAGAAGCTATTTTAGTTATCAAAGATTTTTGAATGTTATCGAAAAATGTAATTAACCTTATACTGTTAATAATTTTAGTAGCCTTTTATCAATAAAATGACACTTGTCAATTTTCTTCTTTTAAGGTTTGCTAAAACAGTTATAAATGTTATAAAAAATGTTATAGTATAATAAGATAATTTAGTAACCTAACATCTTTAATAAATTTAGTAGCATTTCATCAATTTAATTAGGATTATCAATTTCCATATCTATGATTAGTAAAAAAAGTTGTGAAGATTATAAAAAAAGCTATAATCCTATCAACAAATTCAGTAACCTTATGTTTTTATTACTTTTAATCATTTTCGTCAACTATAAATGTCACTTACCTTGTAATGGGAAATTGCTAATGTAATACCGTAAAATATATATATATATATAAATAGTTGGTTTAGAAAGTTAATATTATGGAGTAAAGGAGAAGAGAAATTAGAGAAATTAAGGGCCCAATTGAAATAAAGGAAGAGTTTTAAGATTAAAATGAAATAGGCCTAAAGATGAGAGGACCATTTTGAAATTTTCCCAATATTCTTAATATAAGCAACCATCATCTTCTTGGACACATTTTCTGTTGAAAATTTCCCTCTCAAAGCCGAATCTCTCTCACCAATATATCAAGAAATTTTGAGACAAATCAACATGCAATTGAAGCTATGTGATTATTTCATCAAGTCTTCTCAAGTCTTGGC